>LR755131.1:1102448-1155899 GCA_902729485.2 Mus minutoides
TAAATTATTTATCACACAGTTCTGCAGTCATTTCCTTGAATGTTTATCACTTTCTCTTACCCCACATCCATTCACTGGCTAACCGTTGTTGAGAGGCTCACCGCCGCCCGAGCTCGCACTGGGCCGACCGAGTAAAGGCCTCCCGAGTGCTTGTTCGTCTTCTCCACAGAGTTTGGAGATTTAAGGGACTTGGCAGAGCGTCGAACTGGGGTGTGCTTGCACGGTGCTGGGGTGTGCTTGCACCATGCGAGATGTGTAAGGCCAGTGTGACGGACCTCCCTCTGGGAGCTTGCTCTCTCAGTGGAAAGTGAAGTCAGCATCCTAGGATGCTCAGGTTATGGTGACTAATTCCTTCAACCTTTCATGAGGAGATGTGAGCACACATTTGTTCACCTCAGACAGGGACACCCACCGATAACAGAAAGAATCCAACTTAGGTGCAGGATGGTGGGCCCGAGAGTTTAACTGGTGTTTCTTTCTTCATTATAGGCTACTTAGAAGTGATGTACCACCGACTGAAGAAAAAGTCTCTCTTGGCAAACATTAACTGCCCACATCTCCTCAGGGAGAAAGGAGGGCCCTGAGAGCCGTGGGGCCAGACTTGTGCTTGTCTCCTACAGGCAATCACAACTGAGAGAGGGCCACGCCATATCATGCTGTGAAGCCTGCGTGGCGCAACGAGGTTGCTTTAGGCACCGTGGGAGCGGGAGAGCCTGGGGCTTTGTGCATTTGCATCACCCAGCACTGTGTTAAATTGGAAATGTCAGCCATTTTTTTGTTTGCTCGCTCTCTAAAGAGGCCCTGGCTCAAGTACAGCACCTCTTTTCCCAGGAGTCTGAAGTCTGCACCACCTCCTCCCTTCTCCACAGACCCACCCTTGGTGTGAGAGGTGTGCGTGAGGGTATGAAGGTTTCTAGAGTACTAGCCGTCTCTGGGGATCTTCCTTGTTCAGCTCATTTGTCATTGTCTAGGCTTCCTGGAGCGTTTCCATCCTAGGGAATTTTTTTCTTGGCCTCAGGACAAAACTTCTAAGAACATGTCTCAGGACGGGCCCTCTGGCACTGTGTCCCTCTCACCCCACTCCACTAGCCAACCTCTGGCGTGCTGGAGCCTGTCCTGCTAGTGGTGCAGAGGGCACTGAGGCATGGCCCCCACTTTCTAGGGAGACCTTAAACTAGGCTAGGGAGAGAATCCAGGCTAAGCCTAGGGGTGATCCCCCAGGCCAGGCCAAGTTAGACCAGCGAGTATACAGGAATCAATAGACACAGGGAGAACGAGGCTAAGGACAAGGAAACAGCAAAAGCCAGCTGTTTGTCTCACATTCGAAACACTTACACATCCATCCTTAACTTCTGCCTTCTCAGGAACCTGGAGCCTGGACTTCCTCTACCCTAGGTCACAGATCCCCTGTCAGCCAAAGCCCAACTGTGCAGGTCAGCCAGAGAGGAATACAGACAGTGTAATGGGGAGGGGAGGGTGTCTGAGGTAGGAGCTGGGAGAGACGGGAAAGAGCCTGTGGACTCATCCCTTTCTTGCCATGAAGAGAAATGCCACAGTCGAAGTGTGGAGGCAGGAGATTGCCCCATAGGATAAAAGCTTTATTCTATACTCAGAACAGGTGAAAGGGCTAAGGAAATGGCTCCATCGGTAAGGTGCCTGCCATGCAACATGCAGACCTGAGTTCTAAGGAAAGCCTAGCACAGCAGCGCAGATCCGTATTTCTAGCGTTGGACGGCTGCAGACAGGTGGATCCCTGGAGCTAACTCAGCAGGCCTAGGGGATTGGTAAGCTACAGGCTTAGTAAGAGACTGCCTCAGAAAATAAGATGGAGGGCTAAGGAGACGGCTCAGTGCTTAAAGTGCTTGCCAAGCGAGCATGAGAACCTAAGTCGGACCTCCAGAACCCTCATGGCTGTAAGTATCTGTCGGCCCAGCTCAGGCGGGAAGGAAGAGGTGGAGCCGATCGATAGCTTGCTGGTCAGCCGGCCTGAGCAGGCAGGTTCAGTAAGAGATCCCATCCGAAAACACAAGGTGGGAAGAATTGGAGAAGATACCCAACATCAACCTCTGGCCTCTGTGTGCATGTGCACATATACCTGCTTGCACACATACACACACACACACACACACACACACACACACACACACACACACACACGAGGTAACCCTGGCACCTAGTTAGGAACCATCTAATTTTCTGGGACAGGAAAGGAAGTGATAAAGGGAATGGGGAGCAAAGTCTAGCACGTATCTCTTAAGCTCAATATGCCTACTGCACAATGGCTTATTATTTAGTATTCAGAGCCCTGCAGATCTACATTTATTGACAGGGAAACTGAGGCTGCAGAGCCAGACTTGCAGCTGGGCTTGATTCTAGACCTTGTCCTGACCGTGTTGCTTGCTCCCAAGATCTTCAGGCAGAGAACTAGGGACACTCCTGAATGTCCCCAGGAGGCCAGGTGCCCCAGAAGGAGCCAATGTTACTGCAGGCTTTGCTGTCCACACAGTGCAATGTCCAGGATACAACCAGCGCTCTGCAGAATCAGGGTCTTGTACTTCCCCATCCTCGTGGCCGAGCATGGCTGTCTCTCCCCACAAGGTATGCAGAGGCCCTTGTCATAATCTGATTCTGAAACTCCCACAAGACCCTTCTGCCTTCCCCTGGCTGGTGCTGATGAGGATGAATAAGGCCAGGCTTCCAGGGCCCAGTCTGAGCATGTGATCTGTCTTCCTGTCATAGCTCATTGGGACTCCTTTAATAATTGAAGGCCAGTGTTAAACGGTTCACAGTTTGTCCTTCGTGGACAGAAACAGTTCCGTGTGTAAGCGATACTCCTGCCTCCCAAGGACACTGTTTCCTGAAGTACAGATGATTCAGCATGTCCCAGTAGCTTGGATTTCATTGAGTTTTCTGTTAAAAGCCAGCTCCTCCATCTCATCGTCGAGACCAAGTGCTCAGGGCTTGGTGCCTGGGGCTGGGGTTACTTGGCTGGGACTTTAATTTAGGTGAAGGAGGATGGGCCACTTACTGTTACACTAAGAAGTCTACATTTTATCTTTAGCACAAAAA
Source organism: Mus minutoides (assembly GCA_902729485.2). Classification (NCBI taxonomy): domain Eukaryota; kingdom Metazoa; phylum Chordata; class Mammalia; order Rodentia; family Muridae; genus Mus; species Mus minutoides. Next base: position 1,105,518 of record LR755131.1, read on the forward strand.
AGAGGGGCCAAGGTTGTTCCCAGTGACTTCTCTTGTCCAAGGATCTGTCATCCCAGGCCGGTTCTCATTGGTTTCCTAGAGTCACTGCCCGTTCCATTTTCCCAACCTTTGCATGAGCTGGTATCCGTCTCTTTCTCCTCTGCCCTCACTCTGCTGACCTCTGCTTGCCCTGCCCAGTGTGGTTTGGGTCTTGCTCCCTGCCACCCCGTGCCACCCCGTTTCTGTATCTCTCTCGGCACTCATCCTCTCTCTAGGAGTGAGGGGATTGTGGAATGCATAAACGAATGAATAATGTGAGGAGCTTGGAGACTCTGCTACAAGGATAATAACCCCAATAAAACATGCTCTGTCCCGGACACTAGCTTTTGTGTTGTGCTCGGGCGACGGCACCTTCACGGTAACTTGCAGATGGTGGTGGTGGGGGGGGTGTCACGTGAAGACGGGCTCCTTGCAGCCTTTCATGCTTGCCTTCTGTTTTTGTACTGACTCAGCACAAACGGCCGACTTTATAATTTAATAATGAGCAGGCTTGGACCTTAAAAAGAAAAAAATGCTTTCTTTTAAATTCTGCAGATTCATGGTTTAGCATCGAGTACAACAATGTATCAGATGTCTGTCAAAAATGTAGATCCAACTCTTTTGCTGGAGATAATCACATTTTGCCAAACCCGTTTATTCTGAGAAGCCCCAGTATATTAATGCGAAGCACTATAAATGCATGCCTTGTGATGTGTGGATTCGGAGAGGGAGGGCTGGAATGGCAATTAAACCGAGTCAGAGCCACTGGATGGGTGGTAAAAAGGGAAATAGAACATGTCCCTTTGTTAGATACGTTTCCCCGAAGATAAGTTTGTCATTTGACAATCTAGGCAGCTGGAGAAATTAGCAGTCGCTTCACTGGAGAAGCTGGCCTGATTCTCCAAACTTGCACTTGGAAAACAGAAATGTGCTCTCTTTGTGATTTCTCTTAGAGGGCTTGTTTTTCAGGCCACAGGCAAATCAAGACCTAAACCTATGGCCTCACCTCCCAGCCAAGACTTTGAGGATGGTGGCTGTTGGCTGTATCTGACATCATAACCTCCACCCTTGGGCTGTCTCAAGTGAAACTTGCCCAACGCCATGAACTTGGACAGATCTGCTTGTACTCAGTCTCTCTCCCACCACTGGTAACAACCACTGTTCAAGGAAAGCTCATTTTCTTTCTGTGTATCAGTGTCTTCATCTGTAAAATGGACACGAGTCTTAAACAGTCTTAAACTAAGCACAAATGAGATGCTGGATACTGATTTAGGCAACTGAAAAATGGACAGAAATCCTTGTGGTTAACTTACATTTTAATGAGAGACAGCCTCTATTAAATCTAGATATGATAGGTAAGATTTTTGTTGTTGTTGTTGTTGTTTTTTCGAGACAGGGTTTCTCTGTGTAGCCCTGGCTGTCCTGGAACTCATTTTGTAGACCAGGATGGCCTCAAACTCAGAAATCTACCTGCCTCTGCCTCCTGAGTGCTGGGATTAAAGGCGTGCGCCACTACGACCTACTCGATAGGTAAGATTTTGTACTATGTTGAGGGCAAGAAAGATGGGTTAAGGGTTCAGTGCTTTGGTAGAGTGCTTGTTAGACCTGCAAGATCTAGGTCAACTCACCAGGACCACATCCAGCTACGCATGGTGGTACATGCAGTTAATTCTAGAATGCCAGAGGCTCAGGAGTTTAAGTCATCCTCTGCTATGCATTGAGTTTGAGGACAGCCTGGGCTCTGTGAGACCTTGTCTTAAAAACAAAACAAAACAAAACAAAACAAAACACATAACAAAGAATTAAAGAGAGCAGGGTAAGGGATCTGGGTAGTTCTGAGAGCAACTTGTGAAGTGTGGGTTGTACCTTTAATGGTGCTCACTGAGCTGCTGATAGCAACGAGCTGCAAGGGACCTAGTTGTCCCTGCAAGGGACAATGTCTGGGAAGAGCCCCCAAAGCAGAGTGGCCTGACTTGTGATAGAGCAGTGAGAAACCAGCCATCACAGGTCAGAGTAGTGGGAGGGCTAAGAGAAATGTGGTCAAGACATAACAGCATCACAATGTCAAGTTCACAAGGATGCAGTGAACCTGCTATCTGTGAAGCACCTTGTCTGTCTGACCTCTCATCTCCTGATGTCACACTCCTAGGCACAGGCCTCCAGGCTTTTGTGAGACTTTGATGTCCCCTTTCTCCGGGTCCCCCAGTCCATCACTCCCTGTCATCTCTCTCCACCTCCCTTTTCTCTTGCTCCCATTGTCTTTAACCTACTTGGTGGCTTCTCACCTGCTCAGTCACACCAGCCTCCTAAGCGTTACACCTGCCTTTCCGCCATCATCCTTCCTCTCACCCGCCGCTTCCTTCCTTTCCCGCCATGATGCAATGTGAGGCGTTTCTCCCTCGCTCCTCCCCCCAGCTGCTAGGCTGTAGACTCTTTTATCCCTTCCTTTGTTCACACATTCAGCCATCTTTCCAGCATCTACTAATACTCAAAGTCATATGAATTCTCTCCAAGGGAGGAAACAGACTTGGGAATAATTTTAGTAGCAATTCAGAAATGTTTGTGTTTGTCCCAGCTCATTTCTAAGAGGATTTGGGGTTCAGCGGTTTGTTATGTGTTCTGGTGAGCAATTCAGAGCAGCTGTCTGAGATATCACCCCAGAGGGGACAGGCCTGCCTCTCTGCCTCCGTTTCCCAGGTGTAGCTGAGGGGCTCACTGGTAGCCCTGAACTGTGACCTCCCAGCACACCTCCATGTCTCTGTGCAGCGACACTCATGTCCCTTGTTCATCTGCGTTCTGCCTCCCAGGTTCAGTTTAACATGGCCCCTCTGACGGAAGCCATTCCTGAGCCCTAGGGCCTAAATAATTTCTTCCTTCTCTGAACTTCCTTTACATCTGCCTTTTGTCCACTGCATGGATTTCAGATAGGTGAAAAGGGAGGGAGGGAGAGAGAGAGAGAGGGAGGAAAGGAGGGAGGAAGGGAGGGAGAGAGAGAGAGAGAGAGAGAGAGAGAGAGAGAGAGAGAGAGAGAGATTTTTTGCTGATTTCTCTTATAAATTGCTTGAGGCATAGATCAGGCCCATCTGTACCACTCTGCATGGCACCTTTTCTAGAGTAACCTTCTAGAGCAATCACTCGTAATCTCTAAGTGATGAAATGAATGGGGGCAGTATACACCTATAATACCAGCACTCCAGAGGCTGAGGCAGGAGGGTTGCATATTATCAGCCGGCCTTGCCCGAGATAGGTAGATAGATAGATAGATCCTCAAACCTGTTTCCTAACCATCCAGAAATCATGGACTTCTGGCCATATTTCTACCGTTTTATTCATTCATATCTGACATCATTAGATCTGACATCAGGCTAAGATTCTACATTCTTAATTTCCCAGCTGACACTTAACCTGCTGCTTCAGGGACCACGTATTATCCGGCTAGGCTCTGGGATTTATTACTAATAACTAAATAATGACAAGGATCAACACTTACAATGCAGTTGTTATGCGCCAGGCTCTGGGCCAAGAGGAGCTGTAGAGTTCCATTTGATTGTTTTTTTTCTTTAATTCTTTTTTCCTTTGTGTGCGTGATGGGGGAGGCTGTGCGCGCAGAGGTCGGAGGATAACTTTGTGAGGTTGGCTCTCTCCTCCCACCTCCATCAGGCTGCTAGGTTTGTGTGGCAAATACTTTTGCTTGCTATGTCTCCTTGCCATTCCCATTTAATTATGCTTTAAATTTATCTTTAATTGACAAGTAATAATTGTTTACACTGGGGCTGAGGAGATACTTGGTGACCCCATGCACCCATGTAAAAAGCAAGCAATGGTAGGCTGTATATAGTCTTAGCACAGAGAAGCACAGACGGGGGTGGGGGGTGCCCAGGGGCTCACTGGTCACCAAGGCAGTCAGTGAGCTCCAGGCGCAGGAGAGAACCTGTCTAAAAACAAGTAACTAGTATTAACCGTTAGCCTCTACCAGTGCATGCAAGGATGTCCACAATTATAAAACAATTGTTTACATTTATGAGTTGACATGATGATATTTTGGTGTATGTTTACAATGTAGAAGGCTAGGGTGAGACCACAAACCTTTCACCTCACATACTTTTCATTGGTGAACATATTAAGTTCTCATGTAGCAATTTTGAAACAACATGCTGTATTATTATTTGTTTGTGGTTACCACTCTGCAGGCGATGGCTGACACGTGTTCCTCTGGCTCTCAACTGTAGCCTCTCCTGGGTTGTTCTGTTCCACCCTGATTACCCTGTGAAGTGGATCCTATGTTTTCCCTACTCCCATGTCCCAAAGACTCCCCCAGCACTCTTGCTTCATGTACAAATTTCTGGGTCTGCTCTTCGAAGTGGATCCTATGTTTTCCCTACTCCCATGTCCCAAAGACTCCCCCAGCACTCTTGCTTCATGTACAAATTTCTGGGTCTGCTCTTTGGTCCCAATTTGCTAGAGCTGGGTCCCCAGTTGATTCCGAGGCTCAGCAAAGCTGCGGTTGATCAGCGTCTCTGCTTTGCTTTCATTTATGCTCAGTATAGAAAGCAAAGTGCCAAGTTGGAAGAAGTCGCATATCAATATAGCATAATGTACTTGACACTAAGAATCGCACTCAGCCAAGTTCCTCTAAATGACGCAAAGTGCTTCAGGATCTCCAGATGTCTTACAGTCCTCAGTTTTGTCCCCCATTCCTGATGTGTGGAGACATAGAAAGGCCAGGTGAAGGGTCTTGGTACTCTAACAGCCCGGGGGGCCTACACTGACAGGATTCTATCTGGAGGATTTCATTGGGAAGGCAATCTAGGAAGTTGGTTTTTGAACTCAACCAATTGGATTGTGATCCCACAGGATTTTAAGAGACTCAAATGCTGTACTTGCCTGTTAGGACACAATTTGCTTGTTCATACCAAGGCTGGTCTGGCCAAACACTCATTTGGAGCATAGAACATCAGTGCATGTTCTGTTTTTGCTGGCCAGGGTCTGTAACCCGGACTCTGGTTTCACAGCCGTGGCCTTCTTTGCATAGCTTTTCCACTTAGCGGGAGGTGGCTGTGGCCTGTTTCTTTGTTGCCATGCCTCAGGATGGAGTGTTTACAGTGGGAAACCCACCACCCCCTTGCCTGCTATGGGAGGTCCTAGCTGTGGGCCTTGTTTAGTGTGGGCGGTGCAGAGGGATGGTGCTGTGCAGGAAGGTGAAGGATTGATGTTGGGTGCACCATGTTGGAGCCATCAGGAAAGATGGCTCATGCCTTTAATCCCAACACTCGGGAGGCAGAGGCAGGTGGATTTCTGAGTTCCAGGCCAGCCTGGTCTACAAAGTGAGTTCCAGGACAGCCAGGGCTACACAGAGAAAACCTGTCTCAAAAAAAAAAAAAAAAGAAAAAGAAAAAGAAAAAAAAAAAGGAAAGATCTTTCTGAAACCAAAGGAAACTGAATTACTTCATGGTCCCATTGACTTAACAGACCTCAAGTAATGTTGTGATACTAATGGCAACAATGTTTCAGTTTGATACACCTGGTGCTATTTTTAACAATCAATTTGACAAAACCTAGAATCACACAGCTGAAGAGTCTCCATGTGCTGTCTAGCTCAGGTTGGCCCATGGGCATGTCTGTGGGGGATTATCTTGATTACAAATTGATGCAGGAAGACCCAGCCCAGTGTGGGTGGTACTAATCCCTAGGTCTGGGACTGAATTGTATGAATGCAGTAAGTAGCCTAGCTAGAAAGCAAACAAGTGGCAGGCAGCAGGCAGAGTGGATGCCTTCATTTCCCATTGCTCCTGAGTGTGGGTGTTGTAAGAGCAGCTGTCTGGCTCAAGCTCCTGCCCTCTGGCTTCCCTGCAATGATGAACTATAACCAGGAACTGGAAGCTAAGATAAACCCTTCTTCCCCACAGTCTGTTTTTGTCAAGTTTTATTTGTTTGTTTTTATCACAGCAGCAGATAGGAAATGGAAGTCTTAGCTAGAAATTAGTGTTGGTGAGGACTCCTGTCAGCTTTACCTTTGGTGCATGTGGGGTGTGTGTGTGTGTGTGTGTGTGTGTGTGTGTGTGTGCATATGGAAGCCAGAGGCTGATTTATGTCTTCCTGTATTGATTAACCCTTCATTTTTGAGACAGAGCCTCTGACTGAATGTGAAACTTACCCATTTGGTTGCACTGGATGGCCAACAAGCTCCAGAATTCAGCTTGTTTTCCCCTCCCCAGTGCTGGGGTTCTCAGTGAATAGCCCAGCTTTCTTCATGGGTATTGGGGATCCCAACTCATGTCCCATGCTTGCACGGCAAGCACGTGCCCAGAGCCCTCCTCAGTCCTCTTCTGGGACCTTGGCTCACTGGGTCATTGTCTCTCTGGACATAATGTTATCTTTAAAATGAAGAGGTTGGCTCCAGGGACCTCAGGCCTGATCAGCCTGATGCTCAACGATTGTACGGTGATTTAGTCCAAGGAAATATATCCTCGCAACTTCTTCCCAGTACAGTGACGTTTACCTATCCTGCCAGTATTTGTTGAACATCTGGTATATTTCAGGCATGATGAGGGTCACAGCTGTGAAGGAGACACAGGGTGCCATCATTACCTATTTCGTTTGTTCATACAGCAACCACATATGTTCATATGACAAGTTCATACTGTCAAGTACCGTGCAGGAGGCCACGAGAGGTGCAGCAGTGAATCAGACACAGGCCTTGCTGTCATGCTAGGGCTGTCCCAGTGGGAGGGCAGACACGGTAGGTGAAGCTGTTCCTAACCACGAGTTGGTTCTCTCATTTTACTCCACCCCCTTCCCATATTTATGATAGCACCTGTCCTGGTTGTTTTCTGTTGCTGTGATAAAATACTGGCCAACATCAGCTTGGGGAGAAAAGCATTTATTTGGCTTACATGCCCCTATCAGAAGCTAGGATAGTGCCTGCCACCTAACAAGCCTTCACTGGAACATTAAAAGGAATCCCATAAGATGCTTGGAATTGTGTACCATGAGAGACATTCATATAGAATTATGGGACCAGTGAGAGGGTGAGGGACCGATCCCATGTGTCCAGGCCCTGGTTCTAACTCTAGCTGCATCTTAAAAATACCTTAAGATCTTCTAAAGGTGCCTGTTACCTAGGTCCTATACAGACTTGAGCAAATCAGAATCTCGGAGTGGGGTGTTCTTCTGGGTTAGTTTTGCAGCTGCTCACCAGTGACTGGTCACATAGGGAAGTGAAGACAAGCTAGGCTACCCTTGCGAGCTTCACGGAGAAGGTGGTATCTGTGCTGGCCGGAAGATCAGGTAGGACTTGGACGAGAAGCATTGCAGATGGAAGCACAGCATGACCGAAGCACAGAGGCAGAAAGCTCAGAATGTGTCCGGGAGCAGAGGCTCATTTTGGCCAGAGCCAAGGACCACGAAAGGGAATAACAGAAGCGGTGCCTTGAGGGCTGACTGTAGCCAATTTCAGAAGGCTCCAAGTGCCAGGCCATGGGTTCGGGCTTCACTGGGTTATGTAGTCAGAACTGTGAGTGGTTATTGAACAGAAGTGATCAGAGCCTTCCCTGATTGCTCGCCATCAGCAGGTGGCTTGGCAGCCAGCCAGGAAGCCAGTTTTGGGGGTCACTGCTGTGGTCTGTGTATCGTGGGCTCAGCTGCAGCTGCTTTGCGGAGAGTGAGAAGTGCCGAGTCAGGGCTCGCACAGGCTGTGTGGAAGGCTGTCCTCACCAGCCTCCCTTGTCCTGGTATAGTCACTGGCCCCGGGCATCAGAGCATCAGTAGCCTAGCCTTTCCCTGTGTGTGTGGCTGAGGAATCGATGCAGATGGGCCTCCTTCCTGAAGTGAGAGTTAATTGTATCCGAAGAATCACTGCTACAGAGAAGTCAGTACCACTCCAAGCTACCCTGGAGCCAGACGCCTGGCATTCTTTATTTGTAGTGTGCGTGACTCTGCTTTGTTGGTTAGCTGCAGTACCGTGAGATCTAACGGGGTTTAGCACTGATAATTCTGTTTCAAATTATTATTACATTTACCTATTGTGTATATGTGTCACAGTGCACCTGTGGAGGTCAGAGGACAACTTGTAGGAGTCAGTTCTCTTCTACCAGAAGTGTGGGGCCCAGGAATCAAATTCAGGTTGTCAGCTTGGTGGCTGGTGTTCTTACCTACTGAGCCATCTTGCCTGCAGCAGCTAATTGCTATGAAAAAATTTTAACTACGTATGGGTATTTTGCCTGTGTGAATGTCTGTGTACCACATGTGTGGCTGGTCTCTGCAGAAGCAAGAAGGTGTTGAGTTGGGAATGGAATTACAGATAGTTGTGAGGTACCATGTGGTTGCTAGGAACTAAACCTGGGTCCTCTGCAAGAGCAGCCAGTGCTCCTAACTGCTAAGCCATCTCTCCACTTTTGTTTTTGTTTTGGGACAGGGTCTTTCTATGTAGTCCTGGCTGGCCTTGAACTCTCAAAGATCTACCTGCTGTCTCCTAAGTGCTGGGACTAAAGACATGGACTACCATGCTAGACAGTTTCTAAAGTTGTGGTGTGTAACTTAAGTTTTTTCAAATGCCTACTTTTAATGATGGTTCTGAAATGCTTTAGCCTCCCTTCTAGCCCACCACCCACCAGAGATAGTGGAAAAGAAAGGATAAGTGGGAAGTGGACCTGTTTAGAAATGGTTGGAGCAACTCCCTTGTCCGGAAATCTGCAATTCAGTTCACAGGTCAGCAGCAGCAGCAGCAGCAACAGCAGCAGCAGCAGCAACAGCAGCAGCAGCAGCAGCTCCATCCACTTGCAAACATCTTACAGAAATATCGGCAGTCTAGTTTGGTAGAGTCGGGTCAGCAGCAGTGGTGGCATGACCTAGCAGGAACAAGCAGGCCTCAGCCTCAGCACAAATTAGCAGGAGGGACCGGGGCCAACAGGAATGCCAGGAAAAGTTCTCAGCTGTGCCTCTCTCAGCAAAGCGAAGATCAGAGAAGGCAGGAGACCATCAAGCATTGTACAGCTATGTAAGCAAGCCTTGTTCAGCCTCAGTCACTGTCTGTCCAGTCCTTTTCCTCTAAACATCGTGTGTCCTCCACTGGCCTTCCCTTAGCACATGAGCCTGTCTCAGCTGTCATCTCTCTGCCAATCAGCCCTTGTCCGCAGAAGCTGCAAGAAACTATTACACATCACCAGAAGTTTTTTGGTGCATTTCTCTCTATGGAGTCTTGACAAGTGGAGCTCAACTACGCAATGTAAGGCAGACTAATACATGTGTGTCCTTAGTGAAGAATCCTTCATCACATGTCCTTTCATGTACTTGCATTAGCAGAACACCATCTCTCCTGTGTCAGCTTCAGTGAAACATTCCTTTACGAATCTGCCTTAAACTCCTCACATGTGTCTGCTTCAGAAAAACACCACCCAACACAACTGACTTTCCAAAGAACCCTTACATTTCCACTTCACTGGTATATTCAGGATAGCTGTCATCTGAGCTAGGGGCCAGGGGCCAGGGACCAGAATCTGTTTTAGCAACTTCATAGCAGAGTGCTATAGGCACAGAGCGTTTGCATAGGCAAGGGCACCATGTATATGTGGGGGCTAGGGAAGGCGCAGCTGATGAAGGGAAGATGGATCTAATGTTGCTGACACAGGCGTGTGGGTAGAGGCCCACCTGTTCTTGGCCAGCTGCTCCTGGTGCCAGTGCCTCCCCAGGGACAGACTGCCCAGAAGGACAGACAAGCAAGAGTTGCTAGTGTAGCGGTTTTTCTCCTTCCTCTGTCTGTTCAGCGTGGATTGACCTTTCTCACAGGCTTTTAAGAATGTCTCCCAGGCACATAGGGGCACATAGAGAAATATAGTCTTGACCATTTGTGAGATTTGATATCCTCTATTATCCTTTGGAATCTGGCAGAAAACCTCCAAATTAGGACAGGAGTTATTGCTGTGTTTTACTCATAAGAAAATTGGGGCTGGGGTAGGGTAAGATGGCTTATTCTGCAGTGATGTAGCCAGAATATGGAGGTGGGGCTTCTTTAAGCAGGCACTCAGAGGCCTTGGGTGGGCTGGCTGTGCACACAGGGAGTGCACTAGTGCAGGCACTCAGCGGCCTTGGGTAGGCTGGCTGTACACAGGGAGTGCACTAGTGCAGGCACTCAGCGGCCTTGGGTGGGCTGGCTGTGCACACAGGGAGTGCACTAGTGCAGGCACTCAGCGGCCTTGGGTGGGCTGGCTGTACACACAGGGAGTGCACTAGTGCAGGCACTCAGCGGCCTTGGGTGGGCTGGCTGTGCACACAGGGAGTGCACTAGTGCAGGCACTCAGCGGCCTTGGGTGGGCTGGCTGTGCACACAGGGAGTGCACTAGTGCAGGCACTCAGCGGCCTTGGGTGGGCTGGCTGTGCACAGGGAGTGCACTAGTTTGCTGCCTTTGTTACCTAGCTGTGTGACTTTGGTCAAGTCTCTTACTAAACATTTCACCTTCATGAGCTACAAAATGAGAATCCCATCTCTATTTAGGATTATTTGAAGATTAAAATGAGAGTTCATTAAGAAAACATCCAGTATACCATGTCTGGGATACATTGATTTTGAATTAATTTATAATTAAAAAAAATCTTTACATCTTGAAATAATTGTAATCCCATAGAAAAATATATACAAAGAATCTTGTATACCCTTCACCTTGTTCCCTATTAGAGAGTCTTGTGTATCCATAGAATAATATCAAAACCAATAAACTGATATTGGCACAATAATTGTTGACTAGATTATAGATCTTCATCAGATCCCATTTCTCTTTTCAGATACAAATTCGATGATTATTTCAAAGGTTTTCCCTTCTACTTCTGACAATAATTTTTAATATTTATGTGTCTGTGTATGAGTGTGTTTCTGGGCACATGTGTGTGCATGTCTGCAGATGCCAGAAGAGAATGTCCGATCTGCAGAGCTGGAATTACAAGTGGTTGTAAGCCACCTCAGGTGGGTGCCAGGCAATGACTCTGGTCCTCTGAAGGAACAGCTATCTCTTTTATCTGCTGAGTCCTGTCTCTAACTCATCAACTCTGCCCCTGAATGCAACAGCAGATTCTCATTTCCTTTGACTTTTTTGTGGTGTCTGTTTGGATGTTCTTTTTTGATTTCCATAGTGTCTAGTATTTCTCGTTTATCCTATCACACCTGTGTTATCTTCATTGGTTAAGTCTTCTGTTTTCTTCACTGTTTTCCAGGTTGTGTTCTTAGCCCCTGCTTTGTCTCCCATGTCCCCAGCCTCCAGGTAGAGCCTTTCTCTCCTCTTTACGTTATGATTCTAAAGTCAGGGTCACCATCTTCCCTTGCCAGCCCCCCTCTCTGGTCCCCTGTTCCTAGCCATTTGCTGATTATAAACTATAATAATATCCTGAACTAGAGTGTCATTTTTAAATCTTCAACCTAGTGTCCTTCTACCTGCCCATCTGGCTTCCTTATTTCTGCCAATAAAAAATTATTGAAACTGCTTGGGGTGGCTGAGGGATGGAAGGATTCCCATTGTCTTGAGGGCAGTGAGCCCTGTGCTGGGTATGTATTTGTGGGGAAACCAGTCATATTATATAAGTAAATACTTCAAGTATGTTTTGATAAAGCTATTGAAAACAAAACTTCCCATTACAACATAGCCTCAACTTGAACAAGTTGTTCATTGGCCTCAGGGAAGACTGATAATAGTGAGTTACCCTGCAGGGCTGTCAGAGGGAGTAGACGACTTAATTTTGGTGGTGTGTAAAGAGGTAACCTGTGGCATGTTAAGCTCTTCAGAATGACTTGCTCTTGTCATTGTCCTTTCCTCTCTAGTATAGCTTAAGTGTGTGGTTCCTGGAGCAGAATAAGTGTCCAATAAGTGCATGTATGTATGTATGTATGTATGTATGTATGCATGTATGTATGGATAGATGGATGGATAGATGGGTGAGTGGGTGGATAGATGGGTGGGTGGATAGATGGGTATGTGGGCTATTGATGGGTGGATGGATGGATGGATGGATGGATAGCTAGATAGGTGGATAGATAGGTACATGGATAAGTAGAAGAGAGAGGGTAGGTAGATTGGTAGGTGGATGGATGGGTGAGTGGATAGATGAGTGGGTGGATGGATGAGTGGGTATATGGGTAGATATAGAGATGGGTGGTTAGATGGGTGAGTGGGTGGGTAGATGGATGGATGGGTATGTGGTTGATGGGTGAATGGATGGATGGGTGGGTAGTTCTGTGGATGGTTGAATAGATAGGTAGTTGAATGGGTAGTTAGGTGGGTGGATAGGTGGATAGTTAGGTATGTGGATGGAGGGGTGAGTAGATGGATTGTCAGGTAGATGGATGGTTAGGTGGGTGAGTAGACAGATGGGTTGGTAAGAATGTATGTATATATGGATGGATGGATGGATGGATGGATGGATGGATGGATGGATGGATGGATATATGGATGGATGGATGGGTAAGTAAGTGAGTGGATGGGTGGATGGAAGGATATGCAAAGGTGAATGGATAAGTGGATGAATGCTGTGAGGTACTTTTTTCCCTCCCTTACTTTTACCTAAATATACTCTCCTTGTTAAAGTACAGCCTGAGTTTTATCAGCTATGTGAACTCTTGTCTGCTTACCCAAGAGCACAAGGCTCCTGACCACCTTCCCAAATTCCCAACATCAATATCTGTATTGGTGTATCTGGCAGTAATCCATAGTCAGATATTTTATTTATGTTGGTTTTTTTTTCCTAAGTTGTTTGAGTATACTGTCTCCTCCCCATGTATATTAGAATCCTGGGGGGGCACATGCATTCATATGGTTTCCTCTTCTGCTTTGCCAATCAAAGTATTTGCCAATACAGTAGATGCTTTCATCATGAATGGATGAATGGATGAACAGATGAATGGTAAGTGGTGTCCAAGTATCAGGAAAGTTTCATGCAACAGGACAGCTTCCCACCAGTTAGTTCATTATGAAATCCCAGAACTTAGAAGATTTATCTCTGAGCAGGGATTTCTAAGTGCATCTGGGGTGGCAAATGGCCCCAGTTCTGTCCCTCTGACCTCACCTTCCCTTTTGACTTAGGTGGGAGTCATAAGCCTCCTTTAATGCCCAAGTTTGGACCCAGACCTTGTCTGAGTCCCCTAAGCAGAGTTGGGCAGATAGACACTGATTTGATGATTTGTCTGATTATCAATGAGTAGTGAGAGGGTATGGCTCATAAGGGGAGTGACATGAGTCTGGCTGGCCTGCTCGGCCTAGGACAGCCAGGGGTGGTGCAAGGGGTAGACTCAGCTCTCTTAACTGAGGCTCTCCCCTCTGCTTTCTCTTTCATCCCCTGTAGAAAGCAAATGTAAACTTCTTCCCAGGAGCTTTCTGGGACATTGGACAATCGTTTCCAATCCCTCTGGATACATAGTACCTTTTCTAGCTTGAGACATTTGAGTGGCGCTCCTGACAGCCACACTTACAGACCTGGCTCTGTCTTTTCTCCAAGCCTTAGGGTACAGATCCCTGAACCACATCATGGAGAACATATCTATACCCAGATTGCGGGCCACCCAAGGCTGTGACATTATCCTGTGTCACACAGCTTGCAAGTTCATCTCTCATGCCATTCCTTTGGGTTAGCATTGCCCTTTTCCAAAGTTCCTCTCCTGGGATTTGTAACACACTGGGTGCCTTGTGTCATTCAGAATTCATTTCTCCATCAACTCACTTGGGACTCTAGATTCCCTGGAGAGAGGGCAGTGGACACTGAGGGCTCTGGTCAGCACTCACAGAAGTAGAGAGGCCTGCTGTATTGTTTCCTTATCCGTAAGGCACAGCAGGACTCCCCTGTTCCTTTAGATGAATCCTTGAGGCAGTGCAGGGTTCCCTGTTCACCACTCTTAGGTTTCCAGACAAAGAACAAAAAACTCATTGAAGGTCAAGTTCCGGTGGGTGGTGACCCTTCTTACTTAGCCTTTCCAGGCTCCTCCTGGCCTTGCTCTTCTTTGCCTCATTCTGGCTTTAGCTCTAGGCTTCATCTGTGATTATAAGCTAAACCTTTTATTATTTTGTCTGCTGCTTCTATACTTGTTTTAATTTTTGAGAAAGTTCCATAGATCCCGGCAGGATCTCTGACTCCGAGGTTCTCTGGCTTTCCAAGCTGGCTGTAGAGTCTCCCCCGTCACTCTGAGCACCCACGGCTTTCTGCTCTCATGTCCCTGGTATCAGGTCTGACCTTGCGTGATCTCCTAGTCTGTCTGTGTTTCTTACTGCTTCCATCTGTCTTGCTTCTTTGCTGGAGGAAGCTCTGCCTCTTATCAAGTGGGCTCTGTCTCCTCCCAGCTGTTTGTACCACTCATTCAGCAGCCCGCCCGCCCTCCCTCCCTCCCTCCCTCCCTCCCTCCCTTCCTCTCTTCCTTCCTTTCATTTTTTTTTAACATTTACTTGTTTAACATTACATGTATGCACATGACTATTTTATCTGAATGTATGTATGTATGTATGTATGTATGTATGTATGTATGTATGTATGTATGCGCATCCCTGGGACTGGAGTTAGGGATGTTTGTGAGCCATTGTTTCAGTGCTGGGAACCAAATGCAGGTTCTCAGTAAGAGCCACAAGTGACCGTAACATCTAGCCAACTCTCCAGCCCCACCATTCCTGAAATGGATGCCCAGTAGTTAAGCATCGAAAGGTCCAAGGAATCAGGGGTTTTCAACATTTACTACAGCAAAAATGGTGATGGCAGAAATGGAAGATGTTCATTCAAGTGCAGGAGGAGTACGTGTAATCCAGATCCAGGGAGCAGACGTGTCTTTCTGGAACAGAAAGTAGCTTCAGTGGGTGGGTGGGCATAGCTTCTGTGGGTGGGTGGGCGGCAGTGGTGGTTGGAGAGTTGTAGGTAAGCTACAAAGAGATACTTTAATGGGGACAGGGCATCGAATGCTCAGAGACTGAGCAGCAACTCAGCCCCACTAGAGCAGGCATGTGGGAAGGGTGAGAGGTGATATGGCCAGCGTGTGCAGCAGAGAAATCAGCCCTCTGCTCAGAATAGTGGTGGCGGGGTGAAGGGACTGTGGCAGTGACCGAGACCAAGTTGAGCAAAGGTTGTGGTAGTGATACCAGATACACGGATTCCGATGTGCAGGAAGTGGATTCGTGTAGCCTCTGATTAGCTGTCTGTCAAATCCAGAGCTGTTCTGCCTCAGCCTGCATGTCTCTGCCTCCCTGTCCCCATGTTCTTCCTTCCTTCCTGACACTTGCTTCTTGGCTGGTTCTGCATGTCCTGCTCAGTCCTGAGGAGAGGCTCAGTGTGGGTTCTGTGGCATCCCTTCCATGTGTACCTCTCAGCATCCCTGCAGCTCACCCTCACTGCTGTCTCCAGCAACAGGGGTACTGGGGCCAAGGTGACCTCACAGCCACGGCTGTCAAGTTGTCTAAAGAAAAGCAAGGAGAGACACACTGCTGCCTTGCATTGCTAGCCTAAGTTTTTCAACAGAAGGGCAAGAACGGGTTACTCCTTCCCGCCCAGGGAAGACAAGGCCTGGTGTGGGTAACCATACAAGGCGGTGCTGGGAGGACAGGGCTAATGCCCTCGGCCTTTTATGGAATCAAGTGGAGCGCTGGCATTGGAATTGCCCCCCAGGGTCCATCCAGCCTCTTCCACTGATGAAGACTTTGAAATTTCTAGGGGGTCATCTGGTTTGCCCAAGGTCACAATAAGCTGGCAGCCAAAAGGGAACCAGAAAGGAAGTCTCTGGTTCTGTTCTTTCATGGGGCCCAGTGACAGTTCATGATTCTTTTCTTTTCTTTTCTTTTCTTTTCTTTTCTTTTCTTTTCTTTTCTTTTCTTCCTTCCTTCCTTCCTGTCTGTCTGTCTGTTTGTCTGTCTGTCATAAGTTTGACAGTTTGACAGTCTGGAGAATAAGACTCACAGCAACAGTCAAACTCGATATTCCCTGTTCCCCCTGCCCCTCCATGGGAATAGTTTGCCCAAGGTCACAAGGTGAGGGAGGGCAGTGCAGCCTGCAGGCCTGAAGTCTAGTCCTTCTCTGTAAATTCAGAGGCTCTTCCAGGGCTCTGGACTTAGAGAACTTGGGCTGAAAAGTCTCCTCCTTCAAGTGTCTTACAACCACAGTCGGCTTCACCTTCTCTCTCTCTCTCTCTCTCTCTCTCTCTCTCTCTCTCTCTCTCTCTCTCTCTCTCTCTCCTTCCTCGCTGCTGTCTTTTCCTTGTGTGGCCGTGGAAACTGCGTCAGCTTAATTAGGCTGCTCGGTGCAGTACTTTTCCACTGAGTTTACTAGGAGCCGTGAATTTGTTGTAACAAGCTGCACTGCCGGCTGCAGTATCTGATTGGCATGCCAGGAGCATCACCAGTGAACAGCTAAATAGAGACGGGGAGGAAAGTGGGTCAGGAAGCAGGCCTCACTTGAGCTCACTCGCAGTACCTGCAGAGGCTGCGGAAGGCAGCGCAGAGGCGGCAGGTGGCCACAGCATGGCACTGTCTCCCATGGCCTGAGCCTCCACTGAGCACCCTGCCCCCACCAGATCCATGCTGCAGCCTCCCCTCCCCCTCTGCAGGTGCTTGTTCCTGTGGCTGGTTTGCCTTCTGCTTCCTCTGTGGATGGACAAAGCTGTTGTACCTGACAGCCTGGGATGGGGGTGGCTTTTGGTTCAGTAAAGAATGCCAGACAAGGGTTCAATTGGAATCGTTAGCCACTGGCTTTCTAAACCATCAAGGCTTTTGGATTCCCAGGACTGGTACTGTAATAAGCTGGCTGGGTGGGTTTGAGAGGGGTACGCTGTGGTATATGAGCAGAGGGACCAGTAGTGTTCCTCCTGTTCACAAGACGCTGGCTGCTCCTTCCTTAACTCTCCCTCCTCTCCCCCAATTATGTCACTTTCTTGTGCTGAGCTCCCAGAGAAAGAAATGGTGATTATGCCAGAGGGACTAGGGAAGCTTCTTGAAGGCATCGAGGACTCACTCGGTCAAGAGAAGAAGAGATGGAGGAAAACTGGTCAGAGCTTGCCGTGCAGATCTCAGGACTGCCTTGTGGAGGCCGGTGGCCTCTGTGGTTGCATAGAACTGGAGTCTGTCTCAGAATGGGAGGCTGCCTGGAACTGTAAGGATCTGCTATCCACACTGCTCCGTGTAGAGATAGGCAAGCTAAGGCACAGACAGAAAAAGCCAGAATGCGGGCCTGCCCAGTGTGGTTAGAACCACGCCGTGCCTTGTTTCTAATGCCGCTCACTGGGAGAACATCCCTTTGGCTTTTAGTCCTGTGTGTGAAGTCAGGAGCTTACCTGATGTTCTCCACCATTAGGGAAGGAGCACTGGGCTCAGTTAACCTAGGGTCTCAGGCTCACTTAAATCCCAGCTCTATAATGCTATCCTTCCTCTGCCCTAGCCCAGCACCTCAGGCCAGTGTGCTCGGTTCCCTTAGCCATCGGGTTTCCTTGAATAATACTTGAGAGCAATGGGTCTCATCTCAGTGTGAGGGCCGATTCTCAGAACTGAAAAACCCCCTGGCGGAAAGAACTGTTGTGCTTGTATGTAGTTCTGTGAGAAAACTGGGCTCGTTTTGTTGAGAAATTGTTTTCAATAATTTCTACTTAAATTTACTGAAATTCGCTTTAATGACCACCGTTGTTAGAACACTTCCACTCTGCACAGTGCGTCTTTCCCTTTGGAGGAGAAATCGGAAGGTGGAATAAAGCCAGTCTGCCTGACAGATCCTTTGGAGAGTTTTAGTTCGGCATGGTGTCTTTGGACTAAGTAATAAGACACTGAAATGAAGGAGCGTGTACCCATTTCCTGCTAGATGTACCAAATGAACCATCCTGATAGGCTCTTTCAAGGCCAATATGTTGTGGAAGGTAATTGACCATTCAGATGTCAAGTAGTCTCTCGATGGAGCAAAGTGGAGCACATGAACAAAAAAGCCAATCAGGAGTGTCCTGAGACCTTCTGCCTGTGAAGATGGCTCTCCCGTGACCTTGGGACTAGACAGCCGCAGGCCCCACTATTGTCTTCTAAGCTGTGTTGAGCTGTGGTGCAGGTTTTGATGAGAAAGGGTAGTTTCAGATGCCCCCAAACCATTTCTGTGGACTTGGAAGGCGCTATCCACATGCAGTCAGGGGGCCTTTGTGGACAAGTACTTGTTAGAGGAGAGGGAAGGAGAGGGGCTTCTTAGCGTCTGAGACGTGTTCCATTTAAGCGGCACAGTCTCAAGCATTTCTGCATACTCTCGTTGTGAGGTTACATCAGGACTGTCACTAGGGTCATGTGAGCAATTCATAGACCTGGTTGGAAAGGGTAGAGAAGAATGAGGTCACATAGAGGGCAGCAACCTGCGGGCCTCTGTCAACAGTGCAGTGCATACAGAGGCCTTTGAAGAGTCTTCGCTGAACTAGGCATGCCCAGCCACAGCCTCTTTGGTCATGGACACCTAGTTTAAAAGAGGTCCTTAGTCCTCCACCATTTGGCTGCTGTCAGGCAGTGCTCCACACTCCTTGGGTTTGCCTATGTGGATGTTTTTCTGCTTCTCGGAGAACCTAGTTCAGTGGGAGGAAGGAGATGAATGGTTCACTAGCCAACAGGGAGCTGAAGGCAAGCTCCTTACATCTCCTCTTCCTTGCACTGCTCTGTTATGACCTCAGCTCATAAGCACCTCCCAGAATAGAAACCCACTGGTCCCAGGCTCTCCGTCTTCTTCTCTAGGCTCAGAACAGAAGTGATGGCACCTTCAAGGTCTACATGACCAAAGTGAGGTCAGAATTGCAGTGTTCACTGCTAATGGCTGTATACCTTGTCCCTTAAGAACACCCCCAGGACTTAGAGACTCCCCACTCCCTGTGTCTGTGTCTTTCCTCCTGCCTGCCATGTTGACCCTCCAGGCTGGCTGTGGATTAGCAAGCCTCGGTACTTTATGTGTAACTTGCCCTTCCTTGTGTATCTGTTCCCTGAGCACATCCCGTGATGTCAGCCTTTGAGTGCCTCGTGTTCCATTCCTATCTTGTCACTTCTGCTGCCGCCTGCATAATTCTGAGCTGCTCCGTTCTTCGTGATGACTCTACAGTGTGAGCTGCTGCCGCTGGCTGCTCTGACTGCTCCTCTTCTCCTTGCTTGTTTATATCCCAGGCTCTTATGTTAAATGTTCATTAAATGTTCTACGATCCATCCAGAACAGCCTTGTCAGAACAGGGAGGGAAAAAGCACACATCTATCTTCCCTCTTGTCATTTCTCTCAGATGAATGAATTAAATATTTTTATTGCCTTGAAGATTAATTACCTCCCGTCCTCAGCCGGCTTTAATATTCTAGCTGTCGTTTCTTGTGATTGGGGCCTGACAGGATTTCTGCTCTTCTTCCAAACTCCTTCCTTTGCCTGGTCTTTTGTTTCTGCGTGGCCTTGGCTTCTGTGGGAGAGGGCAAGCTTGACTTGTGGCTTTAGATGAAGTGCTGAGTTGTAGATTTTACAGTTCACACGCCTCCTGGAGCTGCCTGGATTTTTCTGACGTGTCGGGTATGGTTATTGTGGTCACCAAATAAAACTCTTGAGACCCAGAGAACTCAAGCGATGAACCCAAGGCTGTCCAGAGGGTACATTTCAGACCCTGATGCCACAATGGGTTTTAGGCTATAGATAAACTTTATCACTTGCACACAAATGGAAAAGGCACCGCACTGAGGCGCTGCCTTAACCAATCTAGCACCCTCTTTTGGAAGCACCTATTGTGACATAGACATGCCTTGTCAGGGTGAGGAAGGAGAGGCAACTGCTTGTAGGCAGGCGATGTCAGTTGGATAGTAGACATCCCCTGTCCCCAGGAACAGACATGCTCATCCTGAAGGATTCATGTTTGCAGGGATCTTTTCATTTGTCTCTAAGGTGGCTTCTCAAAGGCTGGTGTGTGTGTGTGTGTGTGTGTGTGTGTGTGTGTGTGTGTATGTGTGTGTATGTGTGTGTATGTGTGTGTATGTGTGTGTATGTGTGTGTATGTGTAGTGTGTGTATGTGTGTGTGTGTATGTGTGTGTGTGTGTGTGTGTGTGTGTGTGTGTATGGGGGATGTCTCCATTGATGAAGTGTCTGCCTCAGAAGCACGAGGACCTGAGTTCTAGCCCCACACCCATATAAAAAGGCCAGGAAAGGTAGCATGTGCCTGGAATCTCAGGATTGGGAAGGAGGAGGCAGGAGGATTCCTGGGTCTCTGGTCAGCTAGTCTAGCTTAAGTGATGATTTCCAGACCGAGGAGAGACCCTGCCTCAAAGGGGGATGGAGTTTCTAGAAATCATGCACATGGCTGTCTCTGGCCTCCACATGCATGTATGCATGTGTGCACACATATGTGCATCCCCACAAATATGCATATACACATGTACTTACCTCCCCACACACAAGCATGCATGAGTGCGAGTGCACACACACACACTCACACACACTGATAAAGTGGCTTCTTAAGTCACCCACGATGACCAAACTCTAGTTCCTCATTCCTGCCTGTGTACCACCTCCAAGCAAGTATTTCCTCATGCTTTCTTACATGTGCTGCCTCCTCTGGGTCCTCCCCACCCTCCAGCAACCCTCTGTCCCCCCAGCCAGCCTGTTCTAGCTTCCCTGGCCTCGGGTCCCAATGACTCAGCTTGAGAAGAGTCTGTCTGAAGTCCCCAGCTCTGCCACTGTCCCCCCTGGGCATTTCTTGGAAGTTCAGGTGTTCCTGTTTGATCCATAGCTGGGTAGAGGTGCTTTTTGCCCTGGATCCCTGCGGCACCTTTAGTGATTTCTAGGCCTCTGTCTTTCATCCATTAAGGACACTAATGGACTTCAAACACTGCCCTGCTTTTCAGCTTAAAGCACCAGGAACTGGGCCAAGCATGGTGGTTCACATGGTTTAATCCTGGCACTCAGGAGGCAGAGGCAGGTATATCTCTGTGAATGTGAGACCCTGTCCCCGCAAAAAGCACACAAACAACTAAAATTCCAAAAATCTATCACACCCCCCATTCTTGCCCTTCCACACCCCAGTCCTTCATCCCCAGTATGAGAGTTCCCCATTGTGAACCTAGCTGTGAGTCCTGCAGACTGTAGGGCCTTGAAGGCTTTGTCTGTGGGACACCTACTGTGCGGTGCTGGTTGGCATCTCAGTCTCCTTGAACCCTCTGGATGGTGTGAGTTCAGGCTTTTGATTCCCTTTGTTTTGTTTTTGCTGGGTCAGGCCTGGGTGTGGGGCATGCTGGGCTGCCCCACTGACTACATCCCAGGCGTTTATGTTGTTACCTGCTGCTTGTAGATATGGAAACTGAGGCCCTGCCTGGAGTGGGCTTGGGCAAAAGGCCTAGTGCTGGAGGGGGAGTCTCCAGGCAGGTGGGAAGAGCAAGCCACTTAGAGAAGTAGCTTTGTTGAAGAAAATGCCCACTGCCTTGAGGACAATAGTTCTGCACCGATGGCCACTCTCAGGATGGTAGAATGTTTTCTTGTGGGGGCCCAGGAGACTTCATGAACATAGATTGCACTGAGTATGAAGGGTGACAGTTTTTCTCCAGAAGGGACACTCGAAGGGTGTGGCTAGCAGAGACTCTTGGAGGAAATGCCCCCTCGGTGTCACCAGGGATCAACGGTGTCCCTTCCACCTTGGAGCACGGAGCTGGGGGGAGATGCAGTGAGACACGAGGCTGTTCACTGATGAACATTTAAGTGTCTGGCTGGAAGATTCACATAGGCACAGGGGAGCCACCGGCAGGCTCTGAGCAGTGGAGGTGTGAGCCTGAGCTGAGATTTACAAAGGTTACCTTAGACCCTGGGGGGACTGGAGAGAATTGGTAGCAGGGAGGGGAAATGCTAAAAAGCTGCTGCAATCATCCCGGACACATGTTCTCAGGGCTGAACAGCCCAGTGGCAGCCAGGAGAAAGAGCAGGAGGGCGGAACAGAGGGATGTGGAGCGGCAGATCTCAGCTGGCTGTGAGGAGACAGCGGTGGCTGCAGGGAGGCAGTGGCGGCAGGAACTGATGCCCGAGGGTTTGGAGGGTGGCCGGGTGTGGGGCTGGGAAGGGAGGGCAGTTTGAGACCTGCAGTTTGAGCGGAGACACTTGAGGCGCAGGTGAACCACCTGGTTTCTGCTTAGTTCCTCCTGTGACACATGCACCTGCCTTTTATGGGCAGCTCTGAACTTCTGACGGGCGCTCCATGCCCCTTCATATACCCCGAGTCCAGTCGCCCTCTGTGCCTCTGCGCACATGGGAAGAGCACCTGGAGGCTACAATCGATGTAACCTTGCAGTTCACGTCTGGGTATTTATGGGAGAGGAAGCACTTGGAGTGACCGGAAGTCGGCCAACTTTCCCGCCAATCTCCTAGGTGAGGTCCCTGAAGCATTGACTCGGGAAGCTAAAAAGGTTCCCAGAAAAGACAGTTTACTAATAGATGCAGCAGAAGCCATTAGGATGGAGCAGATACGGAAGTCAGCTGTCGTAGGAAGGTAGAGATGGTTGGATAGGATCAAATCTAAAAGTACACTCAGCTGTCAGAGCAGACAGATTGATGTCTTCTGGGTGTTAAGAACAGCTGTCACACACTGAATGCTTCCTTTGTGCAGATATTGCTGTGAGCATTTTACACATAGTAATAAACGCAAGTCTCATACAAACCCAGCAAAATAGCAACTATTACTATTTCTGTGTCTTGGGTGTAGAAACCAAGGAGGCAGTTCATCCAGGGTCATATCATTTGTACATGGTGGAGGCAGGACTCGAACTCAGACCTTTAGTACCAAGGCCAACATGGCTATCCTTGCTGTGCCCTACCTCTTGTCTATCTTCCAGACAACTTTAGACTGTTATTAATGCAACTATCAAGCCATTCTCAACTGCTGGGAGACAGGAACATTGCCGTCTTCTCTGTGTGCCTCGTGCTGTAATGGTACCTGGCACGAAGTGTTTGTTCACTAAATGCACATCGAGTGAATGTCCTTCCAAGTCACTTTCATAAAGAGAAGAGAAGGTGGGCAAAAGGGTCTCATGGAGCCTCATCCTTGCTATGAGGCCAAGGGTAACTTGGAACCACTGATGCTCCTGCCTCCACCTCCTGAGTACTGGGGTTATAGAACGTGTGTCCTTGTACCCAGCTTACACGGTCAAACCTAGGGCTTCATGCATGCTAGGTGACCACTGTGCCAAGTGAGCTACGTTCTCAGTCCAAGTGAAAAGAGATTTATAATTTTATTTTTATTTTCTGTGAATGGGTGCTTGCCTGCATATATTTCTGTGTACTGTGTGCAGGCTTATTATCCCTGGAAGCCAGAAGAGGGCGTCAGATCCTCTGGAGTTACAGGTGGTTGTGAGCCACCATGCTGGGGATGGGAATTGAACCCAGGTCATCTGGAAGGGTAGTTAGTGCTGAGCCATCTCTCCAGCCTAGCAACTCCACTAAAAACAAACAAACAAATAAACAAACACAGTTTTGTTGTTACTGGCACAGATGTTATATTCCACTGAGGAGGTGTCTTGTGATATGACTCCCGGTCTACTCTAAGTCTGGACATATCACTGAGCCTGTCTGGAATAAAACCACCATGGTAGATGATGGATGCAGAAATGTTTTATTCATGCAATTATTATAGCTAACACACGGAGAATTAAATTCTGACTGTTTAGAAGAGTTAGTTTCCTTCTCTCTATAAGTTTTTGTTAAAGAAAAGTGTTTAAAAAACCAAACAGGGGGCTGGAGAGATGGCTCAGCAGTTAAGAGCACTGACTACTCTTCTAGAGGTCCTGAGTTCAATTCCCAGCAACCACATGGTGGCTCACAACCATCTGTAATGGGATCTGATGCCCTCTTCTGGTGTGTCTGAAGAGAGCTACAGTGTACTCACATACATAAAATAAATACATAAATCTTAAAAAAAAAAAAAAAAAACGAAAAAAAAAAAACAAACAGTTTGGGGAAAATGTTCCCTGATTCCTCTGTGATGTTACACGTCCCCATTGTTTCCTGGGCCACATACGCAGCACACAAACGGCTGAGGAACCTGGGTGTAAGCCCTCCACACCCACATCTGTGTGATTAAGTTCAGTCATCAGGAGAGTCTCCACAGTTATCAGCATAATTCCTGTTACACACATGAGGAAACTGGAGCCAAGACCGTCTTAGTAACTTAGCCAAGGTCACAGATCGAGCAGGGGATAGGACCAGAAGTCAAACCTGCTATCACCTGAACCGTACAGTGGCTTTCTGACTGACTGCAAAGCCAGGCGCTAACCAGGCTGTCTTCTGCTTGTAATTCTTGGTGCACCGGACCAAGGGTGGTAGGTAGTGTATGCTGACGGCGTTAGATTAGAACTGTGGGAACAAGCAGTGCACCCCAAAATATTTGTTCTCTCTTGCAGAGAACATGGGTTCTGTTCCCAGTACCTACATGGGAGCTCACTGAGGTCTGTAAATCTAGTTCCAGGAGATCCAAACCCTCTTCTGGTCTCCCTGGGCACCAGGCATACATGAAGAGCACATGCATACACTTACACATGTATATAAAATAAACATAAAACTGTAAGATACATGTTTGACCTCTGGCTGGGGAGGCAGTGCAGTTGATAAAGTACTCCGGAACATGCTGGAAGCCCTGGGTTTGATCCCCAGTACTGCATAACCCAGGGGTGGTGGCCCATGCCTGTAATCCCAGAGCTTAGGAGGTGGAATCAGGAAGATAAAAACTGTTGAAGCAATGTTGAATTATTGTGGATGTGCCTATATTAAGAGAAACTTGAGGAGAGAAGTGTAGGTGGCACGGCCATTGGAAGGCTTGGCTTGCCCTGAGACACGGTGTTAAGGGTTTCCATTTTTGGTTTTGATAGATTGTTTGCCTCCTCTTTGGGAGTTCAGTGGGGCCCCCAGTCTTCTCAGAGTGAAGAAAAAGAAGCCCATGTAGAGTGGTCTATCTCGTGAGGTGGGCTTTCCTACCCTCCAGTGATGGGCTGAGGATACAGGAGGAAGCTCCGCCCTTTCTTGGAGGGCCCTCGGGTCGGCCATTCCTAGAGTCCCACAGCACCTACTCCCTCTGCTGCTAGCCTTCCTTCAGCTGCTGAGGCCTGTTTACCACTTTATCAGCATATCTGTCCTTTCTTGTTGATGAGTAGCATTCCAGTATGGCTGAACTTCAATCTGTCAGTTTGCCTATTGTATCAGTTTTCTCAAACTGCCTAACAGGTTACCACTTACAACAGTATGTGTTTATCAGGTAATAGTTGTAGAAGTCAGAAGTCTCAGTGGAATCAGTTTTATTTTCAAATTATGACTTCTCAAGACTAAAATTGAGGTGTTGGGGTGGGGGACTAGAGGTCATGTAGAAGCTCTGAGGAAGACCGTGTTCTTGTGTTCCCTCAGCTCAGCAGCCGGCTTGAGTTCCATGAGACTACAGGATCGAAATCACGTTCCATACTGTCAGCCTGTGGTCATTCACAGCCCCTACTGCCTGTCTGTTCTTTCAGCATTGACCTGTGATGCTATACAATGGTGTTAATTTAAAAAAGAAAAAACCACAAAGATATAAGGCTAAGCACGTTTATGATTTTTGTGTTGTTCCACACTGAGAAAAAACAAGTATCACGTTTTCTGTCACAGTTGGAATCTAGATTTAAAAGAAAGTCAAAAGAGTAGAAGGGTTACTCTAGAAGAACAGGGTTAGTTGGTGGCAGGGTGGAGATCAGACTGTACATACATGTGCATGCATGTGTGGAGATGTCAAGGTTTTGTACTTGAGCCCCACCCCCCAGGGGAGAGGAAAGACATTCTATGGAGGAACCCGTGGAATGGAAGAAGTCTGTGCAGACATCATAGAGGGTGTGGCCTGCCGCATGCATTATTCAGGAACCCATTGTGACACGAATGTGTCATCCATCAGGAAGAAGGCATTTTGCATGTCATAGATGTGTAGCCAAGAATAGAACCCAACAGTCTGCAACTTTGTTTTGAACTGTTTTGAAAGTTGAAAAGTCACTTCACTGGACCAAGAAGGGGGCCTGTGAGGATCACTTGGCCCGGAGCTGCCCTGTAGGCTGTGGCATGTCTGGGGGCAGAACAGTGACACACTTGTCTGTTCACTTGTGGGCTGTGCCCGGACAGAACTCAGTCAGGCAGGGTAACTTCACTTTTAATCTCAGAAAGAATGTGACTTTAGGACCTGGCTGTAGAGATTTTGTTTTAATTTAAAAGCCAATGTAATGGCTGGAGATACGGGATCGCAGGTCTAGAACTTATGCAAGAAACCCTGGGCTCTTACCTGGCACTACACGAAACAGGCCAGGGGGTACATGCCCAGCACTCAGAAGGTATGGACAGGAGGGCCAGTTCAAGGCTATAAGGTCATTGTTGGTGACATAGTAAGTTTAAGGGCAGTCTGAGATACAGAAGACCATGTCTGGAGGAGGAGGCAAAATACTTTCTCACCACGAGGCTCCTGAGGGTGTCACATGTCACAGACCCTCTTGGGTAGCCCCACTTTCAGGTGTCTTGCCCCTGACTGGTAGTGTGGCCCAACTGAGCTCAGCTAAGCATCTGCAGCAGAAATGAAGATCCTTGAGCCTTGCGCACAAATGGTCCACCCTGCAGCTGTTGCTTGTGGTCCTCCTGGAGAGAACTGAGATAGGAGGGCAGTATGCTACCACCTCCCGTACCCCACCAGCCGGCTTCCTAAGTGCCCCCACCCTGTGAGGCCATCCAGGGGCTTTCTCTCAGGTCTTCTGAGGTCTTCTTGCCATGTTTTTTGGGGGGGAATTCTTGTGAGATCTTCCTGCCAGGTGTGTGTGTGGTGGGGGGCCCATTCTGTTAGCCACTGAATTCAAGGGGTCACCTGAATTCATCCATTATTTACAGAAACCATAAGGAGTGGGGCAAGCTCAGAGATAAACTCCCTGCGTTCTGTTAGCATCTGTGGCGGGAGGTACAAAGATGGCAGACATCTGGTTAGGACCTACTATGCGCCGGGCACTGTGCAAAGATCTGACGACAGGGATGAACGAGGCCCTGCCACTCTCTGTACCAAACAGTACAGACACGTGAGAACCACTTAGTACCAAGTGGAATAGTTCCATCTCAATAGCAAGGCCCAAAGGAGGGAACAGTTGCTTCTCAGGTGGTTTGGCCACTCCTTAGCTATGTGCTTTTAGTCGAGGTGTTTACCCTATTTCTCAGTTAATCTGTAGAGCAAAGCTATCACAAGTTCATACAAAGTACCTGGAGCAGGAGCTTAGTTAACTAGATCCAGCAGCCCCTTTCCTCGCGTGCACCCCCTCTCCCCTGCCCAGAATTCTAGCCAACTGAGCCCAGCCTGGACTGGTGGGCTGGATGGTGGGATGCTGCACAGGAAATTAGCGCGCAAGTGTTTGCGGACGGTTCTACCGAACCATACTCAGGATCCTAAGTAGGACTTTGGGCTTGAGCAGTGAACACAAAGCCACCCACGTGGACTTTCACAAGAGCGTTTTGGGCAGAGAAGGGAGAACACCCAGGAAGCTGTGGCAGAATCCCAGGTGGGAGCTAAGGCCCAAGCCACGCAGGGAAAGGTTCGGTTCTGCATCTGGCCCCCACACCTGTAGGATTGTTGTTGGTAGAATGTCGGTTTGAGCCCTAATTTGTCCCATGTAGCCATACCTCTCAATATCCCGGCATCATGTTCAGCCCTCAGACCTCGGATCCATCCAGACGGCCACACCCATGGCACTGAGCAGGAGTTGGGTGGACACTCGGGGGCAGCGGTGGAGCCTGTAGGATGGGAAGCTGCCTCTCGGGGATGGGGAAGCTGCTGAAGAGAGAGGCCCACTATTTAAAATCACAGTAATGAAAAAGGCTTCATTATCAATTGCATATAAAGCCTGGCCATCCAGGAAGCTGGGGGGATTTCTATTGATGTGCTATAGATTGGCTCCAGCGAACGTGATCTCATTTAATCGTTACAGTCTTGTCAGGTAAATAACACTACGCCCATTTTACAGGGAAGAGGCTCAAAAATTACAGGTCCCCTATTGGGGTCAGACAGCTTACTAATGATTGTCAGACCATGAACCACGCTTCGTGGTCCCTGAGCCTCAATTTATAACCTAAGCATCATAATCAAACAAACCCAAAGGGATGGTTTCCGCATCAGAGGAGATGTTCTACAGGAAAAGATGTCATGTGGATGGGAAGGAGAAAAGTGTTCCTTGACACCGGGAGCTGGGCCTTGGTGTTGCTTCGAGCTCACCAGCAATCCCCACTCAGCCCTAATGTTCTCTTACTGACCTAAACCTTTCACAGAACATCGACACCAGCCAGGCCACTCTGTAACTGGCAAAATGAGGCAAAAGGAGACCTTCTATAATTTTGTTTGAACACAGATGAAATGTGACTATTCTCCCCATTTGTGTGTATGTGTGTGTGTGTGTGTGTGTGTGTGTGAGAGAGAGAGAGAGAGAGAGAGAGAGAGATCTCATGATTTTCAACTAAGATATATAAAAATAAGTATATATGCAAAAGTAAATTTGGGGCCTGGATATAAGGCAAAGAACAGATTTTTCCATATTTTTAAGTTGTCGCCAGATTCTTCACGCCCTAATGCAGTACGATTTGCTCATACGGTTTGCCACATGTCTATGCGTCTGTTTCCTTTAAATCCTGTTTGTTTTGTATATGGATGTGACCCTGGAGCTTGCTGTGATAGGCTAGCTGGCCAGCCAGTGAACCCTAGGATGCGTACATCCCTGGTTCCTTTCCTCTCCGTGCTGGGCACAGCTGCCTACCAGCTCACCCGGCCTTTACATACGTACTGGGAATCCATACCCAGGTCCCCATGCTTGTAGCAGGCCCATTGAGCCGACTGCTTGGCCACATCTGTGTCTCCTCCAGTCAGAGTCCCTCTGTCTATGTGGACGGCCTTCATAGTTCCCCCCATGTCTCAGTGATAACTCTTCTAGCTGCTTTTCTCCGCCATCCCGGTCACGATCCTGGGTCAGGTTTGCATTTCGAGTCTTGCTTGGCCTTCTTTAATCCAGGACAGCTTTACTTTGTCTTCTATGACTGTTGTGTTTTAAGCGTACAGGACAGTTCCGCAGCCACGTATCATGTCCCTCAATTGCTTTTACTTGATTTTCCCTCCTGATTAGATTTCACCTCTGCCCTCTTGGCAGTAATACTAAATAAATGATAGCGTGCCTGCCTTTAATCCATCCTCGGAGGGGAATCTGATTTGAGTTTACCTGTTATTAGTGATGCTCACTCGCGTCTTGTGCTGTCCGCCCCTTTCTTTTCTATTAAGCGACCATCTTCTCCACCCCCCACCCCCCACCCCCGTGCAACTAAACAGTGATCTGTGAGGAGATGGCTGGGGCTGTGTGAGCCTGCCACTCTTCCAGGACTTTTGATCTCCAGTTTTAAGGTGAATTCTACCCTGCACTCACTGTTATTGTAATGGTTGTAAAACTTTTCTAAATCAATTATTCCTCTTATGTTTATTATTTATGACATCCCAGTATAAGAAGAGCGTTCCCTACTTCCATATTTATTACCCAGTATGTATTCATGGACTTTTGTTTTATTCAGTGTATTGTAAGTGAATACTGCCATTATTCATTTTAATGTTCTGATTCCCCCTGGCCCCAGCTGGTAGGGACCCCTTCAAGGTGGCTCCTGGTTTTTTTTGTTTGTTTTTTTGTTTTGTTTTGTTTTTCTTCGTTTTTTCTGAGACAGGGTTTCTCTGTGTAGCCCTGGCTGTCCTGGAACTCACTTTTATAGACCAGGCTGGCCTTGAACTCAGAAATCCACCTGCCTCTGCCTCCCAAGTGCTGAGATTAAAGGCGTGCGCCACCACCGCCCGGTTTTGTTTGTTTGTTTTTTGACATCCCCGTCACTCTGACTTTATAAGACCCCTATGTCACCTTACTTCTTGGCACAAACGGGTGCTCGGTTTCCAGTTGTTCTTTCCTTGTCCTGACTCTGGAGTCAGCCATTTCTTCAGGGAGTCTGATTTCTCTTAGTGAAAAAGCATTTAGGGTCTGAGCTCTGTAGAGCAAGAGAAGTCATCTATGCTGGGGGCAGGGGTGACTGCTTCTAGGTAGTTCTATACTGGCTCAAGCATCCTACATGTGTAGGGGTGGAACTGTGATTTCCCATCATGCCTGGACCTTTGGTCTGGTGTGCAAGGCTGCTCTTTGCTTCCCCAGGTCCATGTTTGTGTTTGCTCCATCAGGAGTGGAATTCTGGTTCCGAGCAACATTAATATATTTTCCCACCTGCACACTCCAGCAGTGTGTGCAAATACCTTCAGAACCCGCAAATGCATCCTATGGAAGCAGACGACTTACTGTATAGTTTAAGGTGCTTTTGAGGTTCTTTTCTTCATTTTTTCTGTTGTTGTTGTTGTTGTTCATTTGTTTTTTTTTTAGTTTTTCAAGAACAAAGGCAATTACTGTTATTTGGGATTACTTAAGATTATAATTCCAGAAAACAGATGCACACAGTCTTGAAAATCTATTTCCACGATGTTTTTAACCAGAGTGTACCAAGCCAGAGTCCTGTGTTCAGAGGCCACTAAGATCAGCTGCTCCTTGATCCTCTAAACAGTTGTATTTGTATTTGGAGTAACTTTTGCTCATTTTTATGTTTATATTTTGTTTATATAAATTTATGATTGCCTATGTTTGTCTTCTTTTCATATTATTCTTGATATCCATAAAGATCAGTAATTTTCCCCTGCTATATGAAGTATGTGAATGAGTTTTCTGTTGCTGTGGTAAAGCAACATGATACAGCAACTCATAGAAGGAAGAGTCTATCTATGTGAGCTGTTCCAGCGCTGTGAGAGTCATGGGGGATGGAGACATAGCTCAGTGGTTAAGAGCACTGGCTGCTCTTCCAGAGGATCCCTGTTCAATTCCCAGCACCCACATGGCAGCTCACATCTGCCTATAATTCCAATTTCAGAGGCTCCAACTCTCTCACACAGATGCAAACACCAATCCACATAGAAAAAAAAAGAGTCAGTCACGGCAGGGAGATGTCTCAGCAAGTGGCAGGTATGGTGGCAGGAAGGGGAAGCAGGACCAGGCTTACAGCTTGAGCTGCAAGCTGGAAACAGAAGGATCAGTCTTCCAGCTCTCAAAGCCCCCCTCTAGTGGTATATCCTACAAGGCCACACCTCCGAAACCTCCCAAACAGCACTATCAATGTGGGACCTATAGGCTGTTCCACTTAAGCTGGAAGCATCTCCTTCCCATGAGTATTGGGGGTTGAACTCTGGGCTTTATACATGCAAGGCAAGTGCCATACCCCTGAGCCACACGCCTAACCACTATAAAGTACTCTGCACGAACCACATTTTTTCCTGTTACACTAATGCCAAATGTTTCTTTAAAAATTTTAAAGTGTTTCTTTGATGCATGGGGACCCGGGCCCTGTGCTGTATTACAGAGTTAGACTTTCATTTCTAATAAGTAATGCACTATGAACAGTCATACACATGCCTTTTGATGAAAATAAGCACGTATCAGTTTGGGGCACTTGTATGTTCTAGTAAACATATGTATATGTCCATGGTTTTTCAGTTTTAGAAGATATTGCCAGACAAGTTTTTAAAGCAGCTGTTGGATTTCACTCCTGATGACAGTATGAGCCTTCGGCTCGTTCATGTTGGCTCAGCACTTGGTCTTGTTAGTCCTTTAAATTTGTCATTGTTGTTGTTGTTTGAGACAGGGTTTGGTTTCCCTGTTCTGTCCTGGCTGTCCTGAAGTCACTCTGTAGACCAAGCTGGCCTTGAACTCACAGAGATCCACATGCCTCTGCATCCCGAGTGCTGGGATTAAAGGCGTGTGCTACCATGCTCAGCAGTCTTTTCCATTCTAATATATTGTGGTAAGTAGGGCAAGGGTTAAGCTTTTTGAAGAAGCACGTTCTACAGCAGTGGTTCTCAACCTATGCACTGTAACCCCTTCGATGGTCAGATGTCCTTGTCTCAAGGGTCACCAAAGAGCCTTAGAAAACACTATTGTTTGCATTAGGACTCCTAACAGAAGCAAAATTACAGTTATGAAGTAGCAATGGAATAATCTTATGGTTGGGCGTCACCACAGCATGAGGAACTGTGTTAAAGAGACCCAGCATTGGGGGCCGAGGACCATTGCTCTACAGTATTTGCCTATCCCAAAGCTATTCATCACTTTGAGTTTAACCCAGCCAGCTGTCTTCTGCACACAGTTCCATGCGGCTCCCCAGGGTATGATGACACACCTTTACTGAATCTAGATATATTGTTCTCTTAGGCTCCTTCAATCTGCAAGGATCAGAGATACTCATATCGAAGGATTGTGGTGGGCTTTGGTATAGAGGGGAAAGTGGGTGAAGTAAGTGTCTTATGAAAGAGCAGCAGGAAAGTCATCCAGGACGGAAGGCAGCTCAGACGCTCAGCCACTGGCCCTCAGACAGAATGTTCACACTGTGCTGTTCTGTGGGATGGAAAATGGGTGCCTCCGAAGCATTTCTTTAGAATGAAGTGAAGGGTCGAAGTTTTATTCTGCAGATGGCAATGGGCTTGTGTGGGGTAGTCAGGAAGTGTTTAGGATGTGTGAGATGGGTCAGGGAGGCAAAGGGGTTCGCCCACCGGCCCATGGCTAGGGAGCGATAGTTCCAGGTTTCAGATCTAGGTTTCCTCATTTCTTCCCCAAAGCCCAGGTTTCTGTTACTCCCACACCGAGTCACGAGAGTATCGGAAGTTCAAAAGGAGATTCGGCAAAAGGACATTATAGCTGAGGCAGGAGGGGAGAGGAGCCGGGCCTCCCAGGAGCTGAGATGGTCCACCAGACAGTGTCTTTGGTGTGTGTGTGTGTGTCTCTTGGGCATGAGTATGGTACAGACACAGAGAAGGAACTTAGTCTTGTTGAGCTGGAAACATAGGAAAGGAGAGACTAAATGTGGGGACAAGACTGAGGATTTTATTTCCATGACAATGTAGAACTTTAAAAGGGGAAGGAAGAAACAATGGAGTCATGTGGGGACCCTTAAAAGAGCCGGGCTGGAAGGAAGAGAACTGAACAACACCCACTTTGAGACTCCCTGAGCAGCACAGTTATTGGGCTCTGGAGTCTGATTAGATTCAAGGCAGAGCCTCACCGTCCCAGGAAAGTGTCTTGAGGCAATCAGCTCTCATGTGCATGACTCTGACTGTCCTATCGACCACCCCTTCAGAGCTCTCCTTTGGTGAATTGGTTCCTCAAGTAGTCGATGATAGATGGATGGGCTTTATATTGGTCTGGAATGGCAGCCAAGTCTGGAGGAGTGGGTTGCTGGTAGAGGAGCTGCAGTACTGCTCACCAAACAGGACAGGTGATGCTTGGGGCGGATCAGTAGGAGCTTACACAGGGAACCTTGCTATGGGTACACTGATGTCCTGTGCCTTACCCTGTTAGCTATACACTAATTACTGAAGTCCACGTGCTGGAGTAAAATTTGGTAGTACTGCCTCGGACATTGATGCCCCACTTTGGAGAATTACTAACCCTAGTCCCTAAGTGACAAAAGGCACGGCAGGCTTCTTTAAAACTTGAGTTAATGTCTCTCAGTCCCTATGAATGTTCCAGTTCAGCTACATTTGGGCTCCCGGAGAGGACCGACTGTGCCAATGTGTTGAACCCGCAGAAGGAGGAGCCACTGAGCATCACATCTGAGATGTCTCAGTGAGTCTAAGAGGGGTCGTCAAAGGAGAAATAGCTACTGCTCTTCAGCCAGAGAGGGCTGGAAGGGGGAATGAAGTTGCTGAGCCGACAGCTGGCCAGGGCTCCCAGCCAGAGGCAAACAAGCAAACTCGCTCTCACTTTCCTGTGGTCACATTGGACCTGTTTCAGTACTGGTGGTACCCGCCGGATTCTGTGTTGGCAGGTTCCATCCCAGGGTCTTGAACCTTTAGAGGCAAGTGCTCGCTACCTGTAAGCTGTATCTCCAGCCCTTAGTTTACATTTCTTTAGGGATGCCACCTTAAAGACTGTGCCCATACATGCTTGGCACTGTTTAGTGCTGACTTCCCCCCTGCTCCTATTATTTTGTTATGGCCCCTCACTCTATGCCCTGCGCTTGGGCTAAGAACAGAGACACTAGGCAGGGAGTCAGATGGACGAGGGAGGGACTGAGGTAGAAAACACAGAGCGCCCAGGTGCAGCCGCAGGCTGGGGCTGGGGGTTGGTGTTTGAACAGTTCTCTGTGGCTTACCTAAGTAAATGGTGGGAGATGGGAAATTCCAGTCAAGGAGAATAGAATGCACAGGAGCCTGAAATTACATGACGTCCTTAGAGAAAATATGCATCATGCCTGGAAAAGAGAATACATTATTTGCAGTTGAGAGCTTATGAGAGGTAGACATGCACCAAACTCATCCTGGCCTTATAAGCCATGTTTTGTAATTTAGACCTCACCCTCCCAATAGAGTGGAAGGGGAGCCGAGGAGGGTTTTCAGTGGGGGTCAGGTTTGTGTATAAGGAAGGAGGGCCATCATCTGTCCCTCAGCACTTCTCTAAGGCAGACAAGACACACTGTCACCTTTTAATATCTGAGAGCATTCAGGTCCTGGAGGTTAAAAGTCCTGCCAAAGGTCTCAGGAACCAGAAAGTAGAGGGCCCAGGAGTGACCTGGCTTCCTGGCACATAGCCACTTTTAACAGTCTTCTATAAAACTGCCTGCCGCTGGGCAGTGGACAGACGCTGGCAAGAGCAATATGGAGCAAATGGCCATTGAAGCAATATCACTGGAGGAGTGTAGCGCTGGGATTCGTGGTGTGTGATGCTCGAGGGTCCCCACCTAAGCCAGAGCACAGAGAGGGAGAAACCATGGGAAGTTCCATGTTCCCATCTTAGCACCGGCATGCCAGAGCCTGTCCACCCCTGTCTTACTCATGAATGCAGAGCAGCAGCTCTAGTGTGGAGCTAGCATCTGTCAGCGGCTGGCTTGGAAGCTCCATCCCTAATGCTGGTCACTTCCAAGTCTCTGATCAGGGCGACCCTCAACCCCGGACAAAAGTCCTTTGCCTCTCTGTGTGTTTCTTAAATCGAAGAGGTTTGCTTGTTTGAGGAAGCATGAAGCAGAGGTAAACGGCAGTAGCTTGTAAATGAGACAAACCCGACTTCACTTCTGTTGCTGCTGCCTAACGGTGGAGGCCACTGAATATGTATGAGCCTCGAGCTCATCTCTAAAATGAGCAAAGCCAAGCATACCTGGAAAGATGTCTGTGATGATTAAAATGTGCCAGTATCTGAGAGGCGCCTTGGAGCACAGCCTGGCACACACGCGTCCTCGGGTTATGGTAGTTTTAATTACTGTTCTTATCACTGTCACCACACCACTGTTGCTGTCACTACGGTGAAAGAACGTTCTGGAAATAAAGACTGGTGGGAACAAAGTTCCTATTCGTGCTGCTACCAGGATGTGATTGCCCTGATAATTTACCTCTGTCACTTTTGAGTCCCCTCCCTCAGATCTAAACACATACATTTCATAGTTAGCTTTTATTTTCCTATGCGGAGGGAACCGCATTATAATTCTTTTCTTATTTTTAATGGTTCTCCACCCCCCCAACCCCCCACCCTCCTACCCCCCGTTACAAGCATTAGTGTGTAAGACTCAGAGAGAGCGGACAGGTGCTGTCAGCATTCTGATGTCTCTCCTTGCAGTCATTTTTATTCATGTTTTATTACAGAGTGGATAATGTATTATGGATACAACTTTTATGTGTTTTTTTTCCCCGTTCAGATGATATTTGGAATATTTTCTTAATGTAAGCATCATTTTCCTAGGCTGCTTAATAGTCCATCAAATAGCTCTGCCGTCATTTACATACATATTTGCTTACTGCTAAGACAGCCACGTTTCCCCCACTGCTCATCAGTCTAAGCTGTGCTCCCCGTAATAAACAGACTCAGGGAGTCAGCCTCAGTCCAGCCTGGAAGCTTCTTGTGAACTCCCATCATGCTGCTGGTCCCCAGGGAGTTACCGGGGGACAATGGCAAACCTCCCCAAGCTTAGACACGTCTGGAGCAGCTTACCAAGAGGGCTTCTTGGCTGCACTCTCTGAGTCCATGGAGCGTTCTAGTCCCCGCTCCCAGGTTGAATGTGGCACAGGGAATCCCATGTTTGTGCAGGGTAAGGCCTAGGAGCCCAGGCTGCCCCTCTCTCCTCCAGCCTGCCTCACTGAAATGCTTTGAGCCCTTCCTGAGACCAGAACTTTCATTTCCACCCGGGCGTTAGACAGGAACCTGTCAGGGTAAGAGGGCCTAGTCTTTGTAAATGTATTAGATTTAAAAGTACTTTATGTTTGTTTGTTTATTTATTTTTTTAGCCTATGTGTATGTGTGTGTGTGTGTGTGTGTGTGTGTGTGTGTCCAGTGCCCATGGAAGCCAGAAGGAAAGGGCAATTGTTCCCTAGAACTAGAACCACATACAGTTGGGAGCCAGTATGTGGTTGCTGGGAACTGAACCCAGGTCTTCTGGAAAAGCCAGTGCTCTTAACCATTGAGCTATTCCTCTAGCCTCTCCAGTCTTTTTTGTTGTTGTTGTAATTAACAAATATTTATGTTTTATATACATATACACATGAATATGTGTGTGTGTTTGTGTGTTGTTCAGCATGAAGTTTTGAATAAGTATACATTGTGGAATGGCTAGGTCAAGCTAATTTATGTATCCTCTTACATATTTGTCATTTTTGTGTTAAGAAAGCTTAAAATATACTCAGCATTTTCATTTTTCCCTTTTTGCATTTGTGTGTATGTGTGTGTGAATTCATGCTTGCATATGTATGCGGGCAAACATATATGTGGGTGCAGGTGTACATCTGTACACATGTGAAGCCCCAAGGTTAATAATGTTAACAGTCATTTTCCATTGTTCCTGTGCCATATTCCCTGAGGCAGGGTCTCTCAACCCAGCTTGTTCTGGAGATCTGTCATCTCCATCCTCTGAGACTGGAATCACAGGCGGGCCACCACGCCCACCCCGAGTTAATGTGGGTTCTGGGGATCTGAACTCCAGGTGCTGCTTAGACAGCATGTTTTAACTTCTGCTGCTCAGAGGTTCTCAAGGATATAACACACTGTTGTTAGTCACAGCCATCAGTGGGCTGTAATAGGGTGAACCCAAAGAGCATTCCGTTAAATGAAATAAGCCAGGTACAGACAGGCTAGATGTCACTCTTGTGGAATCATTCCTGTGGTCATGAGAGTTCTCATGTTCAGACTTGGCCTGGAACCCAGGACAAGCCATTTCCTCTGGCTGTGTCTCCTCTCTGTCCGGGTAACATAACACCCATGGCTCCTCCCACATCAACATCCAGGGTAGCTCCTCCCTTTCTCTGGCCTGGGATTAAAACGAACATCGTGATGCTGGTCAGACATCTTCTCCAGAGCACCTAGGGAGCCACCTCTGCCTTCCATCCCATCAGTTCCTCCTGACAGTGGTAGATAATGCAGACACTGAGGGGTAGACGTACCCACCAGTGTCTGGGAATTCTGGATTCAAACCCTGACCCCTCTCTCTGAGACCTACCTTTCTTTCTTTCTTTCTTTCTTTCTTTCTTTCTTTCTTTCTTTCTTTCTTTCTTTCTTTCTTTCTTTCTTTCCTTCTCCCTCTCTCTCTCTTTCTTTCTTTCTTTCTCTCTCTCCTTTCTCTCTCTCTTTCTCCCTTCCTTCCTTTCTTCCTTCCTTCTTTCCTTCCTTCCTTCCTCTCTCTCTCCTTCCTTCCTTCCTTCCTTCCTTCCTTCCTTCCTTCCTTCCTTCCTTCCTTTCTTCATGCACGTGGCATTTTTATTCATTCATTTGTCAGATGTTAGCTGAGCCCCAGGTTCTACACATGACACGAGTGTGATTCAGAGGTGAGACTCAGTGTGTTCTCAGGCTGTGTGCGTCTAGCAGAGACGAGAAGAAATCCTAAAAGACAGGATGCCTGCTGCAATGTGGTGCCGGATAGACAGACAGATTCTGATTGGGCAGAATGACAGCGGTGCTCGAGCCAGCCTAAACACTGTAGCCAAGGAGTTCAGTGGGTGCTCTGAGGTAAAAGTGAATACCGCCTTTTATGTAGGTGGTAAGGAGAGGCCATTCTGGGTGGACGAACAAGCATGCACTTGAGCACAGAAGAACGCAGTGCACTCAAAGGCCACAGGGAGTCTGGGCTGGAAGAGGAGGGGAACAGAGTAGAAACATCCCTTCTACAGTCTCCTTGGCTCATTTTATCACTGATGTGGTGGTCATGTTAGTTCAGCATTTGAAAATTGTTTTCTTTATTACTATATCTTTCTGTTTTTTTTTTTAAAAGTGATGTGTACATTATAGAAATTTTGAAAAATGTTTTGGGTGTGTCAGTACATGCCTGAAATCTCATCACTAGGGAGCTAGAGGCAGGAGGAGCCAGTTTAAGGCCAGTTATAGCTCCACGAGACCCCGGTTTTGTTTGTGTGGGTTGCTAGAGAGATGGTTTGGTGGTTAAGAACCCTGACAGAGGAGCCAGGCTCAATCCCAGCACCCACATGGTAGCTCACAACTGTCTGAAACTCCCACCACAGGGCATCAGCGCCCACTTCTGGCCTCTATGGGTACTGCATGCATGTGGTGCCTAGCCTTGCATGCAGAAAAACAAAACAAAACAAAAACAGCCTATACAAAAAATTAAAGTGAAAAAAAATAAAAATAAATAAAACAGATTTAAAATTTTAAGTACAAAAGAATAAAGTTTGAAAAATAAAAAGTAGAAAGAAGCGATCACTGGTAGTCTAACTGGCTAACGACAGCTTTAACATCTGTGCATTTCCACGCCATGTTTTTCACACTGACTTTCTATGTAGCTGTGAATATGTTATAATTATAATTTTAACCTTTGTGTATGATGCTCCTTTCTACATCTTTCTAAAAGTTGCCAAAGTTTGGATGTGCATACCATTATAAAATAACCATGATCACGAAGTATACTAGCTGAGATGGCTATACAGTTTTTTCTAATAGCATATGTTTTCTTTACTTTTACAGATTTCTTGTGGCTCGGAGCACAACTTGGCAGTAATTAGTAAGTAATTTTTACACTGATAACAGTTGATTGTGAAACCCATGTCACGTAATTGGAGGAGACTCGTTGGGGAGTCAGGATCGGTGGTGTGCATTCATACCCAGCATCCAGAGCTAATCACAAGTTCCAGGCTGTGAGAGAGAGGGTTGGGGGAGAGGGGGAGAGTTGGGGAAGATTTTGGGGACATTTTTGGTGACAAACACCTTAGTGGAAGCCTGTTTTCTGAACACTTCAGCCTGTTTCAGTGAGTATATTCCGAAGGTCCCTGAGCTTGCTCCTGCCCCAGAAAGTGATATTTAAAGACCTAATTCACAGGCTCTGGCATCATGGATAGGGAAATATAAAACCAAGGAGTGAGCTAGATACTTCTGACTCTCTGAACAAACCCATTCTAGAAAGATCTTTCCTCTTGGTCTGGCTCTGTCTTTGGAAGCACAGGGCTTGGTTGCCAGTCCTTGCTGCCTGGTGTGCACCTGCATCAGGGGATTCCAAGTAGGGCACAAACCTGGCTCATCAAAGCTTCCTCTTAGCTGGCCCTAGATAACACAAGTCCATGTCTGCACCGATGAGTATTCATTCAGGAAAGCTGTCTATTACTCTCCAGAGTCGACGACGGCGATTTGGGCTGAAGAGCACAGTAGGGCAGACTGGGGCTCCTTAGCCAATCAGTTGGTGCTCAGAATCCATTTATGCACAGTATGACTCCAAGAGTATATGTGTATAAAGTATGTATACAAATGAGACATATATTGGCAACAGCTCATAAAAATTATTTAAAAAACAGTTCTTCGGTATACATTAACCTTTACTATCAAAGGACAAAGCAGATGTGTACTAATGAGATGTGTGTATGTGCGTGTGTATGTGCGTGTGCGTGTGTGTGTGTGTGTGTGTGTGCGTGTGTGTGTGTGTGTGTGTGTGTGTGTGTTTCTTTTTACATACAGAGTTAAATCTTTTTTTTCTTTTTCTTTTTTTTTTTTTTTTTTTCAAGACAGGGTTTCTCTGTGTAGCCCTGGCTGTCCTGGAACTCACTCTGTAGACCAGGCTGGCCTCGAACTCAGAAATCCACCTGCCTCTGCCTCCCAAGTGCTGGGATTAAATACGTGCGCCACCACTGCCTGGCTTCAGAATTACATCTTGATTGATTATTTGATATTATAGAGCATAGAACATACTCAAAGCTGTCAGGGCTCAGAAGAACATTTCACAGAAACACCCAGTACAAGACAGCGGAATGTTTAAGACCTTTTCAAAACAATTGTTCAACATTCTATCCTAAGCATAAGCCAAAATTCATTTAATAATCTTTAAATTTTTATTTAGTTGTTGTTGTTGTTGTTGTTGTTGTTGTGTATATACGTGTGTGGGCACACCTGGCACTTGTTTCAGGGATCAAAACTTGGGCCTTTAGGTTTGGTGGTAAGTGCTTTTACTCACTGAGCCATCTGGCCTGTTCTGTTTAATGACTTTTTAAAAAGCAACTCAAATCACCACCTCATACAGCAGACTTTAAAGCCAAAATCCTCTGACTGGGCACACTCCAGAGATACACCGCTCGGATCTTGGTTCTCACAGTTTGACCATCATGCTTCTCTGAGAGCAGAAAGTAGTTTATGTCACAGGGAGTCTGAGCCTCCGTGGTGCAAGACGTGTTTGTTGGCCTTGCTGTGTGTTTAGAATCAAAGCTGCTGCAAAGTCACGTGATACAACACGGGTATCACATGATACAACATGGGTGAGTGTTGCCAGTAACACCTCGGCTTCGTTACATATTTGATTTTGAAATAATCTGTCATTGTGTGTTCAGAAAGTTCTTATGGCTGCCAAATTTTTCACAACCCCCACATTTAGTCACAGTACCCCATATGAGGTTGTCACCACAATTTAAGAAGCTGGGCATCAAACTACAGCGCTGTGGCAAGGGGCCAGGGTTCAGTGCAGGCTTCTGTACTGGTGTGAACTCAGATGAGGTGCTTAACCCCTTGTTTTCCTCATCATCACCATAGAGGTGGCAGCAGTGCCCAACACATGGTGTTGATACAGTGTGGACCGCTCCTGCGGAGGGCCCCAGTTTGGTTCCCAGCAATCATGTCCAGTGATCTAACCACCCGTACACCTCTAGAAGATACAGCGTCCTCTTCTGGCTTCCATAGAAACTGTGTTTACCCGTACAAACACATTTGCAGATAATTAAAAATGAAAGTAAAATCCTTTGAAAAATATTTAGAATTATTTTTTAGAAATGTTAGTTGCTGTCATTTGATGTGATTCCCCACCCCCCACCCCCGGGAGGCTTTCGTAGGCTTTAGCTCTCTCCTGTGAATTGGAAGGTTTAATACCTTCCAGCTGAGTTTTACTATACATTACCACTCACCCCTGCCTGCCTCCTGACAGAGGTCCATTCTCTTCCCCTTGTCCTAGGTCCGACTCCTGGCTTCTGGAAGGGAAGTACTCTGTGTCCCTCTCCCCTTCCCTGCCTAGTCACAGCACCATGGATAGCAGCTGCCGCTCAGCAGAGCCATAAGCACTCTTGTCTACACTAGACTGACAACTGCCTAGGATTGAAGTAGTTTGGGGCGCC
This sequence comes from Mus minutoides, assembly GCA_902729485.2. Lineage (NCBI taxonomy): Eukaryota > Metazoa > Chordata > Mammalia > Rodentia > Muridae > Mus > Mus minutoides. Next base: position 1,147,139 of record LR755131.1, read on the forward strand.
AGTGTCATGTGCACAGGGGCAAGAACCAAGAACAGCAGGGAAGGGAAGCTGCCAGCAGCAGTGGGGACCAGAAGAGCTGGAGCCAGAGAAAGAGCTAGAACAGGTATCGGCAAAGCTGCCTGCTTGGCAGCAAGAGTATTTTACACAGGAACTCCTGTGGTCCAGCTGTAATTAAGATGAGCTAATGAGAGATTCTAAGGCTGTCCTTTAGCTGTTGCTGCTGTCATTGCTGGGTGGAAGGAGGTAGTTACCCCTGAGACCAGCGTGGACACAAAGGTGGAAGGGAATCTATACGTGAAGCCCACAACTCAGCCACAAGAGAGGGCCCAAGCCACCAGAGCTGGAAGCTGACCAGCAGAGGCAGCCTGGGACCTGGAAAGAGCAGAGTCGCAGGCAGACCGATTCAAACCGGCCCCAATCTCTGCCAGAACCCCATTTTCCCTCTCATCCATACAATGGGGTGATAATCCTAAACGCAGGACCATTGTGCACATTAGGTGAGATAAAGTTCACAAGTTGTCTCTTGTGTATAGTTTTTTGTTTCTAATTTACCTAGGCACGGGAAGTGGTAGCGAATTGTTCTAGTGAAGTATTTCTTTGTTGAGACAGTGACATAACGATATTTTGGGAAAGAGGTGTGCCATGTTATCTGGATGAGGCTGTGAGAGTCAGTCGGGGGAAGTGGACAAGAGTTTGAGTGTTTTGAAATCAGACACGGTGTTGGGCACAGTGCTTAGAGGTAGAGTGCTTGCCTCACAAGCATGAGCCCAGGACCATATGCAATAAAATATAAATATGAGGAAATACATAATTAAGCTAGTAGCGGTACATGCCTGTAATCCCAGCATGTGGGAGCCTGAGGCAGTGAGATCACTGCGAGTTAGAGGCCAACTTGGTTTCTATAGCAATGACCAAGCTGACCAGGGCTATAGATTGAGACCCTGTTCCATCCCACTAAAATTAAATGAAACAATAACAAAAGGGCAAGTATAATTTTAAATTATTTATTCATTTATTATGTGCACATAGGTGGACCTTTGTAAGTTTATATTCACCATGTGCATGAAGGTACCAAAAGGTCAGAGGGCATCAGAACCCCTCAAGGCCCCCAATGTGGGTGCTAGAAACTGAGCTCAGGTCCTCTCCAGCCCACAAATGTAATTTTCATTTTGTCCTTACTGCCCAGGCTCCGTGTGTTGAACAGAGAGCCCAGGATCAGGACAGGTAGGCCCATAGTATTCTCAGATGGCCACCTGCTTGGGAGCTGAGACTCAGAGGTGCTCTGGAGTAACAGCCCCCACAGGGAGCCCTGTGGAGTGCATGCTTTGCAGGCAGAAGTAGCAGGAAGCTGCTGCCTGTTCACCCTGGCAGGGGGCCAGCAAGCACGCTGGAAAGGAGCCCTAGCAGCCCTAGCAGTCCCTGCTGCTCCTCCCCCAGCCCCACTGTCATCCTGTCTCAGAGATTCCTGCCTTCAGTGCAGCCCAAGCCCAGCACCACTACCGGGTACTGTATTCCATACACGATAGACGTGCAGTACTTCCAGAGTAGGCTGGAATGGAATAGAAAGAAACCAGACTTTGCTCATGGACAGGAGCCTTAATGGCTAACAAATGTGTACCAGATCACACAGCCTGGAGAGAGAAGTGAGGCAGAGAAGGGTGAGAGGATGGTGTGTGGGGTTTACTCTGTCTTAGGGGAGTGAACAACACAGCTCCACAAGGTGCGTGTGTTCTAACCACTGATGAGACTGAGAGGTGAGGTGGGTTAAACGGGTTGCCCATAGAAGGGAGGGGTTATAATTGACTATAAGGGAAACCCAGGCTCCCTGAGAGCCATAGTGACTGAAGCAAAATGTGTCTTCATCCGGGATGTCCGTGTCCTGGGCAAAATCCGCACGTAGCCGCAGAATAAGATGAATCCTGACCCTTTCTGGGATCTGGGAGTCTCAGCAGCCCTTGGGAGAGTGCCGATCCAGATTTGTTCTGAGTCAGAATTCTGCTACCCACTTCCCAGAAAGGGACCCGGTTTCTGCCCGTGTAGCCCAGGGCAGGCCTCTTGGACTTCACGTTCAGCTTCCTCCAGAAAAAAAAAAAAAGAATTGTATGTGCTGACTTTATCTGCATCTAGGTTCCCATCCTCCTTTGGCAGTCTGGAGGAGCTCTTCCCCTAGTTTCCCAATTAAGTCGTTGTTGGCATGGCTGGTGCTCGCCACCAGGCCCCTGTGGTGAGGCAGGATGGCAGGTGGTGTGAGTTCCTGCCTGGGAGGGACCACTAGATCTCTAGCCCTGCGGGTGCTCAGATGACAGCTAAGGGGAGAGATAAGGCCATTGGCCGTAACTGGGTTACCCACTCAGCCCCCTGCTTCCTGCAGCTCCCCTGCCCTGCCGAGCTGGATTCCCACTCTGTAACCTTGACAACACGGTGCCCACCCCAGAAGTGGGTCTTCCTGAGTGGCATAGGCATGCCAGGATCCTGCCTGCTCTGTGTCTGCGCACCGTAGGTACCCTGTGTCCACTTACCTGGCTTATTTGTCACCGTCACCGTTTCTTTTTATCCAGGGTTCCCTCTGTAACTTCCATGGTAGACATTGTTGGCAGGGATGAGCAAGGTCACATGACCACGCTGCTCAGGAGACCCTTGCTGGGAAGGTGGCTCAGTGAGCTGGAGGGCTGGCCATTTGTTCTAGTTGCCTGTCTTCTTTCTATTCGACAGAAGCAACTTGAGGAAAGCAGGGTTTGCTTGGCTCACCGTTCCAGGGTGACAATCCGTCACGGCAGGAAGGGACAGCAGCCAGAAAGGAAGGGCAGCTGTTCACATTGTGCATAGGAAGCGGGTACTGCCAAACACTCGGGCTCAGCTAATTTCTTCCCTTTCATTATGTCTGAGACTTCAGCCCAGGAAATGGTACCACCCACTTGTAGGGAGAGTGTGCCCACCTCACTTAACCTAATCTAGACAATCCCTCATAGACACACCCCGAGACTTGTTTCCAAGGTGACTCTAAATCCCACCACGTTGATGGTCAAGAGTAGCCATCGTCTCTTGTGCTTGTTGACCAGCCAGCCTCATCTGTTCAGTGGCAGTGACAGACATTGTCAGAAAACAAAAACAAAAACAAAAAGCAAAAAACCCCAAGGTGGACAGCTCCTGGGGATGGATATTTGAAGTTGTCTTTGGCCTTTACACATATGTGCACGCAGAGGAGCACATACGTACAGATGCATACATGAAAAGAAGTGGAGGCGGGTGGGTGGGTGGGTGGGCGGGTGAGCAGGCAGGAAGAGCTGGCTACATTGTCTTTCTCCACACTCCACGCAGACCCTTTGAAAAGGACATTATTGGTGGTGGCATTCTGGAGCACAAGGCTTGCCAGACAGCCTTTGTTAAGTAATTGTACTTTGGCAGGAAGCATGGCCCCCACTTTCCCTAGCAAAGCCAGTTCTTGTACCAAATTGAAATGATAGTCTATGTATCACTTTCCGGTGCTTTCCGGTGGACGAACCCTTGAACCTTTGTGAGATGTATGGGGAAGCATTTGACCTTGGCCTGACACCCATCAAACAGGGCCCTGTCAGAACCTAATAGAGAAAAGAATGTAATAGAGAAGAATTACTTTTTTATTTGTATTTTATGGCACTAGCAATGACACCTTTGAACCCCAGGGCTGTGTAGAGTGCTCTGAGGCAGGATCAAGCGTACGTGTTCCTCTGCCGAGTGTGATTGGCAGGCCGTAAATGTCGTCTCTGATATGCATTTGATCTTCATTGCTAAGTGATGAGGTAGCACCGCCTTGGACATTGTTATGTCACTGTGGGAAAGGACACATTCCAGACGTTATTATACAGATTCACCTCTAAAGCATGACACGATTGATTTTTTATTCCAACCGGGGATATGTAACAGTGCCTTTTCTTTTTGCAGTGTCCCTAATAGAGGGTTCTAAAGGTTTGGATTTTTGCCAGTCTGATGTGACAGTTGAACAAATATTCAAGGTGGCTTTTAAATTAATTTGTGTTTTGTTTTGAGACAGAGTCTCTCTGTATAGTCCTGGCTGTTCTGGATAGACCAAGCTGGCTTTGAACTCACAGAGATAGAGCTGCCTACCTCTGCCTCCTGAGTGTTGGCATTTAAAGATGTCCATCACTATCCCAGGATTTTTTTTTAAACTTTATGTGTATGAGTGTGTTGCCTAAACATATGTTTGTGTACCGTGGGCTTGTTTGTGTACCGTGGGCTTGTTTGTGTACCGTGGGCTTGTTTGTGTACCGTGGGCTTGCTTGGTATCCCTGGAGCTCAAAAGAGTGTGTTGGAGCCTTTGAAACTGGAGTTGTAGAAGGTTGTTGCCTGTCCTGTAGGTGCCAGGGCACTCTTAACCACGGAGCCTTTTTCATTGCTTTTGGACTTGAAGCATAACAGTTATAGGCTGGCAAGATGGCTCAGTGGGTATTGGCACTTACCTCTAAGTCTGAGTTTCAGACCCACGGCTGACTTTGAGCTCCAGAGAACTGACAGCTGTAAGTTGTCCTCTGACCTCCACAGGTGATGTACACATACACACACACACACACACACACACACACACACACACCCCACATAAATGGATGCAACATTTGTGATGGATAATCTTGGTAGTCAGCCTGGTTGAGTTGGGGAGTAAACAGGCAAATGCCAAGGCAACTGGCATTGTACCCAAGTGAGAAGGGCTCAGCTGACTGTCTGTGAGGTGTTTCCAGAGATAATTAGACCTAGGGGGTTTGGGCCTCATGAATGGTTGAGGCCATTAACAGATTCAGGAGGTGATGATCTGTGAGTGATGAGGCTGGCTTAGAGGAAGTGTGGTGTCTTAAATGGGTTCTTAGGGGCAAGGTCCTACCCTAACCACTCTCCTGTTACTGTCCAACCTGCTTCCTGTCGGCCATGATGTGAGCTGCTTTCCAGTGCCCTTCTTGACCCAAGGACTGAAGCCTGAGAGATCACGAAGAAAACAAATTCTTCTCTTAAGTTATGTGTTGGGTCACAGCACTGATAGAACCTATAGAACATATGTAACACGTTTCAATCCTGACTAGTGACTTTTCACACAAGCAGGTACCTAAGAAGCTACCACCCAGGCTATGACACAAGACATTTCCAGCACCTCAAAGGGTGACCTCATGTCCCACAACCAGTCAAAAATTCTGTCTTCTGTCTCTAAAGATGATATTTGTCTGTTTGAACGCCATATAAAGAGGTGCTGCTGCTGTTTGACTTTTGACCAGCACATTGTATCTCTAAGAATTATTCATGCTGTGTACAGCAACAGCTTTTTTATGTTGCTTGGTTAATATTCCTCTCTGTGATTTTATCACATCATTTTTATCCATGTAACTCCTGATAATCATTTGAATTTCTTATCCTAGGGACTGTGAGGAAAGCTGTTGTGAATAGCTCAGAGATGTCTCTTGCATGTGCGACTGAAAAGAGCATCTGCAGATCATGTATTTGCTCATAGATCCTGTGGTGTTTGGATGAGACATTCCATAGGCTCATTTGTTTGAATGCTTGTCCCTAGCTGATGGAACTGTTTGGGAAGGATTAGGAGGTGTGGCCTCTTTAGAGGAGGTTTTGAGGTTCCAAAATCCCAAGCCATTCCAGTTAGCTTCCTCATGGTGGTTGTCTCAGCATGCGCGCTGTCAGTGACTGCTCCAGTGCTACACCTGCCTGCTGTGTGCTCTGCCCCCTGCCTCAATGGTCATGGACTCACCCTCTGGAACTTCAAAGTCCCAGAATTGCTTTATTTTATGTTACCTTGGTCATGGTGTCTCTTCGTTGCCATATAAAAAGTATTTAAGACAATACAGTTTAAGCATTTTCTAAAGCTTCTTCTTCATAAAGTTCAGAACCTCCAGTCCAAAGGTGTTAAGTCTCTGCCCAGTTTTACAGTGGGTTTGTCTGGATGTCCCTGCTGATCTGTGGCTTACAGAGTATACCCTTTATTGAAAAATTGCATAGCAAACATCTTTTTTCAGCCCTTTCTCTATCTTCACATATTTTGGTGAGTAAATGTTCTCTGTCTTAGGGAAGTCCAGATTCCCAGTCTTTTAATGTTTTGAGGTATTGGTACCCAGTTTAAGACTCTTGACCTACTCAGGTTATGAAATACCTTGTCTGTGTTTTCTGCGTGAATGTTTGTTTAACTAAAAATCCATCTCAAATTCATTCAAAAATACATTGCTTCAGAGCTGTCTATTAAGAAGTTTAATCTTTCCCCACTGAACTGCAGAGACCCCTGAGCTAAAGGTCAACAGACTGCAAATACGTATGTGTATGCTTTGAGACGATTCTTTCTTACTTATTATTAGTTTGTTTTATAAGCCCTCCTACTCTATTCTCCGCAAAGATTATTGTGCTGTCCCAGCACTCGCGTGACTGAGGCAAAGAGGATCACTAATTGGAGGGTAACCTGGGGTACATAGCAAGACCCTGTCTCAACACACACACACACACACACATACACAGTGGCCCTTTTACTCTCTGTCATCTTAGTTATTATGAGTTCAGCATCCTTTCCTATGGAGGCCATGAATGTTTCATCCCCGTGTTGGTTTTTCACTGCTGTTGTAATAAGTTACTTCAAAATTAGTGGCTTAAAACAACACACACACACACATTGTCTTAAGGCTGAAGTCGGCATTCTTGATAGACCTCTGGGCTAAAGGCAGGGTAGTGATTTCTTCCTTTCTTTTTTGGTAGCTCTAGAGTGAATCCTTCTCCCTTCTAACCTCCCACAAACTGCCCATGTCCTGTTCAGAAGTGACTTGCACCCCTTTGTTTGCAAAGCCGGCAGTGGCTGTTGGAAGTATCCCCTATGGTTCCTCTGACTCTGACTCTTTCATCCCTTCTGGTTGCCATTTAGCCTCGTGGTCATATTGGACCCACTTGGATAATTTAGCACCATCTTTTATGGTAATGACCGCTAATTGGTTCCCTTCATCTGCTCATTCAGTTAGCCTTTCTCATCTAACCCTAGATTCTCAGGCCGCAGGACCCAGCAACCTGGGGTGGTCAGTGTTATTCCTATCATGATACCCTATCCCTCTGTTACAGAGTCTAAATGGCCACGATCCCCCACTCCCCACAGTTAACTTTAGTATGGGCATCTAGACACAACCTCAGTGTTATTCAAGTACCTTTATTTAAAGACAGGGTCTCTCTCTTGTTAGCCTAGAATTTGCCAAATAGGTTAGGCTGGCTGTCCACCAAGCCCAGGGATCTGCCTGTCTCCACTTCCCAAGAGCTGTGACTACAAACATGCACCCCCATGCCTCGCTTTCTACATGCGGCCTCTAAAGACTGAACTCACCTCCTTCACAGACTGAGCTATCTCTCTGGCCCTGTGCTTTTTAATCTTCCTCTTCTTTTAATATGTAAGCCGCTGATCCATTTGGAATCTCTCCTAGTTTAGAATGTCAGGTGTGGATTCAACTTCATTATTCTCCAGATGGCTCCTCAATTATCTCAATACTGTTGATCAAAGTCTTTGGCTGACTTCCTGACTCCTGGTGCTACCAGAGGAGTCCTAGGGCTCAAAGAGAGCAAGGGACTTCCCCAGCTTGCCCGGGGAAGAGGATAACAAGTTCCGTTCAGTCAGAGATTCAGCAGTCTGTTGGCTGCTTCTCAAGGGGTTCCTGGGGCTGTGTGCAGGCTGAGGGGATGCTAACGGAGCTTCCATTGGCCCTGGTGCTCAGTGCTCTGCCATGATCCTGTCTCACACCGATCTGGAATCGATAGATTTGCTTCCTGTCTCACCTGGTGGCTTGGGTGTCACATTTTTCTCTCCACCAAGCAAACACATGACCAAAGTCTCCTCATCTGGAAGAGGTGTTGAACTGTTTTTGTTTGCTCATTTGTTTGTCTGCTCTGCTTCCTTTAGAAGAGTTTATATCTCTTCACAGGAATCATTCTAAATGATGTGGCAAGGTGAGGCTGCCAGGCTCTAGAAAAGGCCCTTGTACGTGCTAAATTACTGTCAGGTTGGCCATTTTTAGCCCAAAAGGTGACTATGACTTTTTTGTATATTTCTCTGGTTCTTCTAGAGTTGTTTAGGGTAGCAGAAGTGGCAGTTGTGACCCTCTGCACTTACAGACACAGAAGTCCGTGGGGGCTTTGAGACTGAATCTAATAACCAAGGTGAATTCAAGGCAAAAAATGGAAGAATTGGAGTAAATCAGAATCCTTCTGCTGTGCAAGGGCTGAACTCTGCTCCCAGCAGTAGCTGACGCCGTAACCCCAGCCACTTAGTTATTTGGACAAGATGATTTCTGAAGTTGTCTACACCTCTCAGCATCTGTCCTTGTGCCTATGACCTGTGCCAAAATGATAAAACTGAGCAGGGCACACATATCCCTCGATTGCTTTTTTTTTTTTTTGGTTTTTCGAGACAGGGTTTCTCTGTATAGCCCTGGCTGTCCTGGAACTCACTTTGTAGACCAGGCTGGCCTCGAACTCAGAAATCCGCCTGCCTCTGCCTCCCGAGTGCTGGGATTAAAGGCATGCGCCACCACGCCCGGGCCCCTCGATTGCTTTTTTTTTTTTTTTTTTTAACTACTTTTATTAGATATTTTCTTCATTTACATTTCAAGTGTTATCCAGCTAGTTCCCTATATCCTCCCCCCTCCCGGCCCTGCTCCCCTACCCACCCACTCCCACCCCTTGGCCCCTGCGTTCCCCTGTATTGGGGCATATAAAGTCTGCATAACCAAGGGGCCTCTCTTCCCACTGA
>LR755131.1:1155999-1348499 GCA_902729485.2 Mus minutoides
CCTCGATTGCTTTTAAACAGTGACTGAATAGTATAACTGTTGCGTTCTTCCGTTTACTCGTTGCCGATAATGTGAGGCAGGGCATTCTGGGTACCATGGAGAGAGATGGTAGCAGGGCATCTTGGAGAGCTCGTGTTTAATAGAAAGAGCTTTGGATGGGATCTGACAGGTGCTTTGCTTATAGATACTGAAGGGATAGATACTGGGCAAGGGAGTAGGAAGCAGGCAAGGATGGGAAGAGGAGGAAGAGCGGACAGTTTTGGAAATCCCTGAGAGAGGGGCAGGCCCTGGGAGACTGAAGAAAGGGAGCCGCATTCTGCTTAAAGCTGGACGAGAGCAAGGCCAGGAAGGCGTTAAAGTGGGAGTCAGGGCCAAGGGACAAGGGGTGGTCACCAAGACAGTTTACTGTTCCCTGGGGCCAAGACCTCAAGCACACTGACTTTACTGCACAGATAGAGTGGAGCTGAGATGCAAAACACTTCAGAAGCCGATGAGTGTAAGAAATAAAAGATACTTTGTAAAGGACAGTCTCTCTCTCTCTCTCTTTTTTTTTTTTTTTTTTTTTTTTTTTACAGAGCAGATGTGCAGTGTATGTGGTTGAGTGACTGCTAAATGCTGGCACCACTCTGGGTCTTCTGCACGTATCGGTGCAGCTAGCTATCACTTGAGGACTGGGGATGTAGCTTGGTCCTACAGCCTTTGCCTAGCAGGCATGAAACCCTGGGTTTAATCCCCTCCCGATCCCGGGAGTCACTGCCTCATAAAACAGGAAGTAGATAAGTGTATCTAAATCAAGACTTGGGGGCAGTGCGTGCGTGCGTGCGTGCGTGCGTGCGTGCGTGCGTGCGTGTGTGTGTGTGTGTGTGCGCGTGTGTGTGTGTGTGTGTGTGTGTGTGTGTGTATGTGTATTCCCACTAACACTTACTGACTCTGTGAGAGTGCTCTTCTCATCATTGTGTGACCCTTGTGAAGATCAAACTTTCCAAGCTTGAGCTTTGAGTCTGTGAGGCAGAAGAAAGCAACAGCAGAACCGTCCTTACCAACAGCTCTTGCCTAGATGGTTGAGACCAGGCTCCGTCTCTCTGTGTGTCACGCAGGCTCAGCACTTCAAGGACCAGTTGTGTATAGCCACTGGGCAGCTTTGACTGTGACTACACAATCTAGCCAGTAAGTCTGACCTTGGGCAAAGTCTAGGGGCACACATGTCTCCTGGGGACACCGGGACTCACTCTGTACCTGCTGCTCCTGCTGCCCTTTGCTTCTGTGGAATCTCCTGTGTCTTCCGGGGGTGCCTACAGCTTCCTGGGAAGCTGCTGTGATCATTGAGCCAGATGCACTGACTGAGGAGAGCTTGCTTCCACGGCGTTCCGTTTGCCCATTTGGCTGCTCCTGGATTTATTTACTCATTAAGAGACCAAGCCACACAATGGCAGAGCCCAGGCTGAGACCTGGGTACCAGACAAGTCATTACTGTGGCCAGATGACCTTCTTCCTCCTCCTTTTCTCTGTGGCTCCAGTAACTTGGCCTTTTGTGTAAAGTAGAGGGAACTAAAGAAGATAATGGCAGAGTGGATTATCGACCCTCAAATATTGGCCAAGCCATAGTGATAGTAACATAGCAACAGCGTACGTGACTGGTCCATGTTTGCCTGAACCCACTTTATATGTTATTGTTTGTTTATTGTAATAATAATGTGGGTACTGTCATACAGATTTCACAGACAGGCACAAAGAAGAGAAGGCAAAGGAAGAAGGACATTGCCCTACATAGTCTAGTATAAGGAGTTTGAAATCCAAGATAGTTGATTTAGAATTCTGTTTTTGTTTTGTTTTGTTTTGTTTTTTGAGACAGGGTTTCTCTGTATAGCCCTGGCTGTCCTTGTACTCACTTTGTAGACCAGGCTGGCCTCGAACTCAGAAATCCGCTTGCCTCTGCCTCCCGAGTGCTGGGATTAAAGGCATGCACCACCACGCCCGGCTGATTTAGAATTCTTATTCATTCATCTATAGATAAGGACTGCACACGGGTCTGCTGCTACTGCTGTTTAAAAGCTCTATTTCAGCTCCAATCTGTGAAGTTACAGGAAGATAACATTTTGCCTACTCTGATACCAGAGTAGCGGGAAGATTTATGGCTCATGAAATGACTAATCAGGACCTACACAGTGGTTGACGTGGAAGCTGAGGTTTACAGACTAGCCTCAATGGGGGATAAACTCAGAGCAGCCCTAGCATGTGGACAACATGTGCTAGGGCGACCCAAGCATGTGGTCCCAGCCCTGGCCACCAAGAGGCTGGCAGAGGAGATGGTGGGTTTATGGATTCTGCTACTTTTGATTTGTCAGTGGGACAGGAAGTCTGGACTAAACACCATCAGCCAAATGGTTCCAAAGATGAGGTTTCTGGGGAAGGTAGGGGTGGTATGGTTCTTAGTGTCTTAGGTTCTGGCATCATAACCATGTACCCATGCTGAAGGATTACCTTTGTCCATTCCAGAGAGAGCCCACAAAGAGCAGGTGGCCATGCTTTCTTTGGTAATATTGAGTGTATAGAACTAAAGTTGATTGGAGCTAGAAAGGCCATCAAAGACCGTCTCTGTCCACCCCCACCAAAGCGCCCAAGACTTAGAGGGGTCAGTGCTGTGATCCAGAGGTGAGCCAGCCGGAGCAGAAGCCCAGGCACACCAAGAAATCTCCTACCACTCTACCTGGAATGGTTGCTTCAAGCTATGCTTTCTTAGAAGGGAGTGTCTGTAACAGCTGCTCTCCCTCTGGGGAAGATTGCCTTTATCCTTTGCAGCATTATTGATAACCTGTTGATCTTATCTGGCTACCTCTGCCTCCGAATAGCTTTATACAGTAGGTTTTTAAACAGTTTATATTTTCTGTGTATGAGTGTTTGTATGCATGTATATATGCATAGCATATGTGTGCCTTGTGTTCGCAGAGGCTAAGAGAAGGCATCAAGTCCCCTGGAACTGGAGTTACAGGTGGTTGTGAGCTGCCATGTGTCACTTTTGAGGACTTGGACCTGGGTTATCTGGAAGGGCAGCCATCTCTCCATCCCCACATTGGTTTCTGGTTTCAACATTATAAAGTGTTTAAGAGTGGCTAGAAATGAATGATACTGGATTTGCATAAAAATAAGATAGAACATTATTTTAATCAATATTATCTTATAATTATCAAATGAACTTGATGTGGAGATATAGTTCTGTAAGTTTTTAGTGAATTTACACTATATACAAGAGTTTCTTTGCCTAGGCTACAGGAGACCTTGTCTCAAACAGCACTTACTTCGAGTGAGTTACAGCCCACCTTGAGCTGTTTCCCTGTAGATCAGGAGGCTGAGACTACTGAAGCGCATCATGATGGCTGACTAGCACAGAAGGGGCCCAGCTCAGTCCCTGACCCACAGCAGCCCCAGTACAGGAGATTTCTCTTGTTTCACATGCTTGACAAAGCTTGAGGCCGTTGATTTTTAACCACCTCAGAGGCTCAATCAATGGAAGAATTGTTCTTTAGGGATGAGGGTGCTTTAGCCTTACACGGTTCCATCAGAGAAACAGACTCAGTGTAAATGAAAGAGTTCAGGGTGAGGGCTGGTCTATCCAGCTGTGGGGACTGCGAATTTGTCCTTCTGGCTTACTGTCAGGAAGGACATGTGCTAAGAAACAATGGGGCGGGAGCTGAGCTGCATGGACAAGCTGAACTGCTGGGGAAACACCCTTCATACGGCCAAGAAACACCCTTCATATGGCCAAGTGACTACACAAGTTTCCTATACACGGTGCCACCTGATTGTCTTAACTACATCTGCACAATACCATCCCAGCAACAAGAAGGGCCGGGGTTGTTTGGATAAACAGGTACAGGCTGGAGGGTAAAACTGATCACCACATGGCCTGTGTTTTAGGAAAAGCATTCTAGTGGCAGCATGAAAGCCAAGCTGGTGGTAAAGGGTGGGAGGAGACTGGGCAGTTTCCTCATTGCTGAGGCAGTGTATTGAGATACCACTGATAATGTTAGAGCAGCATATCTGACAGGCACTTTGTTTTTTAACCACCGTAGCCTATCATGGTGGGGGAGTTACAGCAGCAGGGGCTGGTCACATTACATCCACAGTCAAGAAGCAGAAAAGGATGAACCATGCTGCTATTTAGCTTTCTTTCCCCATCCATACAGTCCAGGGTCGATCCTAGATAGAGAATGTCACCACCCACAGTGGACAGTCCAGTGTCCTAGCCAGAGAATGGCACCACCCACAGTGGACAGGGCTCTCGACCTCTATTATCACAATCAGGACAATCCCCCAAAGGCCCATCTCTCAGGTGAGTCTAGATTCTGCCAAGCTAACAACACTGATGGTCACATAGCCCCTCCTGGAACATGTTTTTTCTAGATATCAAGACACCCTTTGCATGAAGAGCCTCACTAGGAGTCCTTATACACAAAGCCTCCTCCTAAGAGGAAACCAAAATGGAGTGATTAGTTCCTTCCAGAATGATTGACAGCTGCATGTAGTGGTTCCCTGTTTCAGTACAGTCAGACTGCCTGGAACAAAGTACTCTGCACTCCTCCTTCCCAAGCTCAGGCTCCACTCGCCCCGTCTGCAGGTAACAGGGACTTAGTGCCCAGGGAGAACCTTGCTGAGTGCCAGGCAGTGTGCTGGCACCTTTGTCATACTGGTGACAGAAAGGGGTGACAGCTAACATTCATGTTTCCCTTCATATCAGGCACCATGCAAGTAGGACTTTTCTGTCATTTGGATTTTCTAATTGAACCATTGTGGCAATTATGAACTGTTATCTATGTTTATCTACTTGTAAGTGGGAGATCATGGCAGAGAAATTAAGCAACTTGCCTCCTGGCTACACAATTAGTAGTTATACAGTTAGTGGCTATCAACAGATTGGAGAAATGTTCTGATTCCCAAGCCCAAGGTTCAAGGCCCCATGGTGCCTTCTTCTGCTCTATCTATAACCTGGGTTTTAGAGAAAAGGCAGGGCCACCTGTCCCAGCGTGCCAATTAAACAGCAAGTTTAATGACGGAACGTGGGGAAAGGAGGCTTAATCAGCATGGCCATGTTGGAAAGAGGAACGAGAGCCCCAGGGACCCACAGCCCTCCTGGTCTCTACTTCATGCTTGAGTTCCTGCCCTGCCTTTCCCCAATGATAGATTATGACCTGGAAGTATAAGCCAAATATGTCCTTTCCCTCCCATAAATTTCTTTTGGCTAGAGTGGTTTATCACAGCAGCAGAAAGTAAGCTAGGACAGTGTGCATTATGCATGTGCATGGATGTATTTTTGCATGTATGTGAATGCATGGATGTATTTTTGCATGTATGTGGAGGCCTGAAGTTGTCAAGGAGAGTCTTCCTTGATCACTCTCAATCCTTTGACACAGAGTCATTTAGTCAGCTTGCTCTGAGCATCTGTCTCTATCTTCCAAGCACTAGAATTACAGATGAGCTGCTAGGCCCACCTGGCACTCACACAGGCTCTGGGAATCCAGACTGTGGTCCTCATGCCTGTACAGCAAGCAGTTTATCCCCTGAGCCATCTCTCTGGTTCCCAGACCCCACAGTTGCCCTCTCCTTGTTTGTGGCTCTTGGCTCTGAGCGCCTTGGGTAAGTAGGTGTGATGAGCGGTGCAACAGCCTGCTTCTAGGGTACATAAGCAGAGAGCTCCATGCACATTTGGAATTGCAGCTCTAGTTTACATTTGGTCCTTCTTCCTTCCCGTGTAAGCGTGGGCTGAGGGATTGTCCCACTTCTCTGAAGACACAGAGCCCTGCTTTCTGGTCACATCCTCTTCCCATCAGTGTCCAGCAGTCACCTTGGATGCCATCAGCATCGAGGAGGTCTGTGATCGTGTGCAAATGAGATGTGACACTCTTCTTCACCAGCATCTTACTGACAAAGCACCTTTAGCTCTCAACTTTTAAGAGTGAGGACTTCTTCCATCCGTCACCCTGCCTCTATGCACAGTATGGCAGACTTCACAAATCTGAGGGTCACCTCAGTATCACCCCACCCCATCAGCCTCTCCTCTCTCTTCGCAAGACATTTATTGATGAAGGTTAAGAAACTTAAAATAAGTTAAAATAGCTCTTTGGTACATAGATAACTTCATATTTATTAACTATAGAAGCTACATGGAGTACTAATGGGGTGGACCTGCTCGCATATTTCTTTAAGAAGAATTAAGTCTTGGCTGAGTCTTGGTGTTGCAGGACATAGCGTCCTCATTGCTTTTCAGAGTTGGTCCATGTTTTTATTTTATAACTCAATGCTAAGAATGGCTCTTCACATAAATTCATAAAACAAGGCAGCAGAAGCATGTTCAGGGCCATTTCAGACATTTAAAAAAATCCTATCCTAATCCTAAGTAAGCCCAAATCCATTTAATTAAAAAAAAATGGAACGCTAATGACAGTTTTTTAAATCCTACATTCTAACTCAGTAAAATCCAAAGATATACTAATTTTATGCTTATATTCTTAAAAATGACATAGGAAAATATTAGAAACCATTATCTTTTTATAAAAGCAGAGAACGTTGTGTTCACAGTGAATGCACTATAGTTGATAATATGATCTTGAATCTTAGCTGCGGTGTTTTGGGTGTATCTGTTGGTACTGGACACCATGACGGCATGCACGGTGCGGAGCATGCCTGTTGTGTGCTCAGAACCAAGGAGACGGCGAAGTCCTGCGATGCCACACAGGAGCACACTGCCTGAGTTTGGTTTTGAATCAATTTTTGGTCATTGTATGCTCATAAACCTTTTATTGTTGCCAAATTTTTGTAATGCCCACATTTAGTGACCTGGCTCATAGTGTAAGGGGCTGCCTTGGAGAAGAAGGGCCATTGACACCCCATGGTAATGTCACCTTATTTCTTCCTTGCAACAACTCTCTGGTATGTGGTTGGTGATTGAATGCATAGGTTCCAATCAAGACCAGACTCTTGAATTTTAATGTGCTGGCAAGTTTTATGCCAGCTTGACATTAACTAAAGTCATCTGAGAAGAGGGAATCTCAATGAAGAAAATGCTTCCATCAGATGCAACTGTAGCCAGGCCTATAAGGTATTTTCTTAATTAGTGATGGATGCAGGAGGGCCCAGCCCATGGTGGGTGGTGCTATCCAGGGTAGGTGGTCCTAGGTACTTTAAGAAAGCAGGCTGAGGGGAAGCAAGCCAGTAAGCAACGCTTCTCCATGTCCTTTGCATCAGCTCTGGCCTCCAGATCCCTGCCCTGTTTTGAGTTCCTGTCCCAACTTCCTTTGATGAAGACAGTGATCTGGAAGCCTAAGCCACTTGGTTAGGGTGTTTCATCACAGTCATAGCAACTTTAACTAGGACACCTAACTTGAAAGTGTAACAGTTGTGTGGCCCAAATTACTGTGCTCCTCTGACTGCCGTTCCCCATCTACTGACGTGGTACCCACCACAGAGGAGTGTGAGGATGAGAGTCTGGGAAAGCCTTCAGCACAGGCTGCACACAGTAAGTGCTTAGATAGTGATTGTGATACTGGCTTTACAGCAGACGAAATGCTGGCTCGAGTTGGTTACCTGCTCATCACTCCTGCTTTATAGAAAAGGAAAGAAACTGAGGCTGGATGTCTTGTCTGCTGTTGCAGAACCAGTGAGCAGAGCTGTTGTTGAGCCACAGCCCAGGTCTCCTGACATTTCACCAGACACTCCCGAAAACTGAAATAAATGATCTCAACTCATTTGATAGAAGATAGAATCCAAACCCAACACCCTTTCTGCTAAATCTTGCTTTTCCTAAAACAGCCTTTCCGTGAAAGGTGGGCGGGACTGTGAGTACGAGCCAGGCACCTGAGTGATAGAGCAGAAAACATTCTGAGGAACCATGACTCCCCAGGGTGCTCCCGGAATGCAGGAGTTTGGTTAATGGATGTTTTCAGAGTATCAGCCTCTTCCTCCCGCTCTTCTCTGAAAGTCACTAGGAAAGGCATGGCAGCCACTCACTTCCTGCTGCTGGAAGAAGCTGAGCAGTCCAGAGGTGCAGGTAAGCTCGCCTTCTGTGTCAAAGGACCCTGGCGAGGTGTTCAGCTGCCAGCTGTGAGGCGCAGGGCTCTCCTAACATCTGCACATCTGTCTGGGTCTTTTGTGGTGTTATACCACTTCACCATGGCAACAGACTGATCACTAGGCCCGAGGGCCAGAGCAGGAGCACAATTGTCTGCACATCACAAGTGAGGAGACGCTGGTGCAGAGATCATGAGTATCTATTTGGGGTTGTGTATCCAAGTTGGAACTGCAGTGGTGTTTGCTGAGACTGTGTCATAAGGCAGACAGGCCTGACTTTGAATCCTGGTTTTGCCTGCATGGCTTTTGAGCAAGTTACTCTTGGGTTCCAAGGTTTCTTAACTGTAAAAGTCAGTTGATTTTAGGGACTGGGATACAGCTCTGTGGTACAGTGTGTGCTAATATACACAGGCTCTGGGATCAGTCCCCAGGAACACCAAGGAAAAGGAGGCAGGGAGATCATTGAAAAGACATTTTAGGGATTCTTTTTTTTTTTTTTTTTTTTAAAGATTTATTTTATGTGTGTGAGTACACTGTAGCTGAAGAGATGGTTGTGAGCCTTCGTGTGGTTGTTGGGAATTGAATTTAGGACTTAAGCTTGCTCCGGCCAGCTCTGCTTGCTCAGTCCCTGCTCACTCCAGCCCAAAGATTTATTTATTATTATACATAAGTACACTGTAGCTGACTTCAGACACACCAGAAGAGGGAGTCAGATCTCATTTTGGGTGGTTGTGAGCCAGCATGTGGTCGCTGGGATTTGAACTCAGGACCTTTGGAAGAGCAGTCAGTGCTCTTACCTGCTGAACCATCTCATCAGCCCCAATTTTAGGGATTCTAACAGAGAAACTAGTGTTGTGCTTGGTCTGAAAGGCCCTTAGCACATGGAAGCTTTTGCTGTTGCCTCTTTGTCTCCCAGTTTTCCTAGCTACCAGGATACCTGCCTCTGAGGTTATAGTATACACTATATACTTTACACTATACACTATAGTGTATAGAGTATACACTATAACCTCAGCCCATCAAACTCTACAAGTCTCCTTGAAGTTGGTCTGCCCTACAAACTTTAGAGGATAGCATTATTTACTTTGCCTCTTTCTAATAACAGGAGTCAGACCTTTTATTCTGCAGGTAAAACTTTGTTTCCTCTCCAGAGATGCTGCAAAGCCATGGGTTGATGTCTGTGTATGAATTTGTTGACAGCAAACACCCATGGTCTGGAAATGCTTTTGAGATTCTGTAGGACAATCTTCTTAAGACATGCACAGGATTTGAACATGAGACCAGGAGGTATTTAAAATAAGATTGGACACATTTGGGTGGAGTGAATATAGACCTTCATGTGTGCATGTAAGCAGGCCTGTGTCACCTCATGTACCCAAGAGCATTGCTAACCAAAAACACTAGAGTTGGAAGAGGTCAGAGGTGTTTGCTGATATTTCTCTTACTGCAGGAAAAAGAGGCCTCGGCTGGAGGCTAAGAGGCTGTTCTCATCTCACCCACGTTCAGCAATGTCACTTGATAGCCATCTGTCCTCTCTGCTTTACCACCTCATTCGTAGAGACAGTGGGCCACTCTTGGAAAACCTCCTGTCAGCATTGCCAAGGTTTTGAAGGGATTTACTTACTTTAATTTATTAACTCATATCCTCAAATTCCCTCCTAAGGAAGGCTCTTAAATTTTGAAAATGCTGGACTAGGGTCCAGCATGTCAGAGTTCCAGGGTTCCATCTCCAATACCGTCATGGTTTTATTTTGTATTTTGGGTGGTGGTGGTGGTGGTGGTGGTGGTAGTGGGGTGTATGTGTGTGTGTGTGTGTGTGTGTGTGTGTGTGTGTGTGTGTGTGTTTGTTGTTGTTATTTTTGTTTAAGACAAATTCTCACTATGTAGACCTGGCAGGCCTAGAACTCATTATGTAGGCAAGGCTGACCTTGAACTCTGGCAATCCTCTTACCTCTGTCTCCTGGGTCCTGCGATTAGAGGCATCATGTGCCACCACGTTTGGCTTCATCTCAATGTTTTCACGCCTTAGTAAAACTGAGAGCTACATGAACCTCCAGTGTCTATGTTGGATGAACGAGGGCTAGCAGCTTGACCCATTTGCAGTATTTACATGTCTGGGAGCCAGCATCAGATCTGTAGATGTGGACTCCAGACCCCACCCACCTCCTGTGTCCGCCCAGGTCCGCCGGGTCTGCCCAGGTCTGTAGATCTCCCTTCCTTCAGAAATGCCATCACTAACTCCCATTCCCGTTCCCCTTGGCTCCGCTCTAATGTGTGTGCTTTGGTGTACATTTACGTCTTACCTTCATGTCTCTCATTTGCCTTTGTGTCTATAGACTGGATGCTTGTGAGTGTGTAAGAACCATGGACTCAGATCTTGGTTAAAAAAAAATTCTGGCATCATCTAAGAACTCAGTGTTGATTGCATTTTCACTTCTTACTTTTTGATTTTCTATGTTTATTGCCCACTTCATAATGGCCATGCAGTATACCAGTAATGGCATAGGTGTAGCAATAACTCATTTAATTGCTTATGAGCCCTTAAAAGTTAATTACCCCAAACGTTCTCAAATCTAACAGAGCCGCAGAGCCATGTGTTAGCTTATTAAAATGCAGACTCCATGGCTAAGACCTGCCAGCTATTTACCTGGTCACCCTTAGGTACCTCTCAGGCCCTTTCAGCTTACTATAGGTTGTGTGTGCGCGTGTAGTGTACACACATACACATACTTTGCTAGAGATTGAACACAGAACTCCACACATATAAGGGAAGTCCTCTACGCTGAGCCCTTCCTCAGGTCCATTTCTCATGTCAGGACGGGTGGGTTCCTTGCTAGCTCACCTGTACGAAGCTCCAGCAGGGTGGTCTTTCGGAGCAGCAGGCCAGATGGCTCACAGCTCTGCTAGCTCCATCACCAAGCACATCTGTGCAGAGCCGCTTTATACAGCGACTTTCCTCTGCATCGCAACACTTAAAGATTACTTTTATGAGAGAGAGAGAGAGAGAGAGAGAGAGAGAGAGAGAGAGAGATGCAAAGAAAAGTTGTGACTTTCCCAAGGCATGCTGCCCACCTCAGCTGCTTGCAGGCACACCCTGCCCTCCGTCCAGGTGTTATAGATCAGCACGGTAGGCAGCAGTGAACCATCAAATAGAGGCTCCAGCTCTCCAAATGTGCTGTGGTGCCCACCCACCTGCTTCTGGGGTGCAGCGAAGCAGTGGAATTCAATTTGCTGCGGTGACCTAAGAAGGGCTATTTTTAGTAAGAAAGTAGGTCAGGGGCTGCAGCAGCGGTGCTGCCTAAGAGCCGAGCAGCCTCCCCTCTCAGCAGGACGCTCTCTCACTTCTCAGCAGCCAGAGTGGAGGTGAGGAAGGCAAGGCTGACATCTTCACAGGACCGCCTCTGTCGTCAGCAGGGTGGGACTCCTGGGACACAGCACACACACACACAGATAAGACACAGAAGGTTTGTGGAGGAGACTCTGGGTGCCACCAAGATTCCCTTTCAGGAAGCTTTTGAATATGGCATAGCATGCTGCGCACCCGAGGCGTGCCAGCCTCTGTTCTCGTGTGGGGTGATTATCACTCAGTCTCTGCACTTGCTCTGCAGGCATTAGACCTGCAGAGAACCTGAGAGATTGCTCCAGACTTCGCAGTTCTTACATATAGAACCAGAATTGAGTCCAGTGCCAGACTCCAGTACCACAACTACGTGGCCCGCCCATCATACCATCCAGAGTGATTTTTATAAATTACCACCCTGCTTCTAACTCATTTTGTTCAATACAGAGTACAAAGCTAGCTATCTCCACATGAACTTATCAAAGTCAGAACTCACAGGGTACCCACGTCCTTTCTGATCATGGCAGCCCATGGGAACCAAAACCAAACCAAAGCATATGATTTCTAGACCTGATGTATTTGAAGTCTTCTGTCCATGTCGGCCTTAAGTGACAGATTGTGGGGCACTTGACGATGAATGGGCTGACCAGACTTAGAGACAGAGTGGAGTAGTTTACTATCATGATTCATTGTGCCCAGCACAGAGGACTCCAAGAGAAGCCCACTCCTTGACTAGGTGCCTTGGTACCATCAGCCTTGAGAATTTGTTCCTGGCTGTATTCTGGCATTTCTGATAGAGGCCACATCCCCTGCAGGAGCCATTGCAGCCTGAGGCCTCTCCTACCATCTCCCCTTCTCCAGGCAAGGAAGGAAGACATTTCTGGATTCCAGGCTGGATGACCTTGGAGGAGCCATATTCATTCATTCATTCATTCATTCATTCATTCATTCATTCAACAAACACAGTTGAAACTATGCTAGGTATACAATTAACAAGATCATTTCCATTCCCTACACAGAATTTAGGTCCTTCTCTGGACCTTGGGTTATAGTTTACTTACCATCAAACGAGGAGGAAAGAGGAGATGGGCCATTTCTTTTAGCTGTAAGGCTTCACAATCTATAATTAAGAGTTATGAACATCCATCACTAAGTCGCATGGCCACTCTTACTCATTTGTATCTAGTGCAAAAGAGAATAAAATGAAACCCACCAGTTTCAGACTCAGGATGGGAAATAGGAACACAGGCTCATCTAGTTGCTTCATATATGAAGGGAAAAAAGGCTACAAGAAGAGTGAATCTTGTCTGCAATTTAGTGATGCCAGGATGGGGAGGCTAGTCATCCAAGGCCAAGGCTCAGTCCCGTGGGAGCTGCTTCCCCATCTCCTCCCACTGAGCTGCCCCAGGGAAGGCTTCCAGGATGCTGCAGGAGTGCGCTCGCTCTCCAGAGTCTCCCTGCCTGTGCCCTGGCTGTGCTTCTGGACTTCCTTGCAGCCCAGGAGAAGAGGGTGAGGTAGACTCTGATCACTGAACCCCAGAAGGGAAATAAAATTGAAATTGCTTGTACCAAGACTGCCACAAAGATGGGCATGAAGTTGAAGTAGGGCATGGAGAACTGATGACCAAGTTCCTAAAACACAAGTAGACAGGCAAGTATAAGGTAACTGTGAAGAAAGGCTGGTGAGATAGCTGACCAGATGCTGCCACGAGCTCACAGGGGGACCTACAGAAGGGCCAGCCTCCTCTGCTGTCCTCAGAACCTCCTGTGCCTTTAGACTTTGCCCACTACCCACTTGCAGCCAGTGTTTGGAATCTAAAGCTGGAAGGGCAGAGGGTGTTTCTAATGGCCAGATGCAGGAGGCCCATCTCTTATGCAGTAACTTTGCATGAGGAAATGCGGTGTTACTGCAAAGCTTTGGCAAATGCTAGCTTTTCTCTGCTCTCTGTCACTGTCCAGGAACCAGCAAATTGACCCCCCCTCCCCCGTTGGTGAATCAGTAGTTTTTTTTCTGGCTTCTAGTGATTCTGTAGGAAGAAGGTGTTCAGAATCTGGAGAGGGCAAGAACATTATCCTTGATTATGAAAACTGCTGTCCATTCTGTATATCCATGTGTAATTGTAATCTAAATTGGGTTAAACTTAATGTACAGATCTGATTATTTCCAGTATGTATATAACATTGTCATTGAGAACATCCATGTATATAAAATATCACGTGCAAACTTACTCATGTACTGTATGGTATTGAAGATGCTTAACATCTCAAACAGACATGTCCAGGTGTATGCCTGAGCCTACAGCATTAACTCCCTTTTGTCCTGCTGGCTACTGCTGAGCCTGCACTGAGAGAGCTGGGTCACCCAGCTAGTCTCCTGACCTGGAAGTCAGTTTCAGCCAATCACTTGGGATAATTACAATTGGGAACTGGGAAATTCCAGTTCTGATAATCCCATTGGTAATGCTGGGTGATGCGGCCAGGTTTAGGGTTGTCCTTCCAAGGAAGCTCCGGCTCTCCTGTCTCAGGGCCTTTCCCTTCATCTCTTTTGCTCAGCTGGCTTTGGTTTTTCCTTGTCCTTCTCAAGAGCAGGGGACACATCTTACCTCCTCTATATCATCTCTATCCAGTGCATGACGCCTGGGTAGTACTCAGCCAGCAGAAAGGTGATGGAGGAAGGAGATGGATGCATTTTCATGATTTCCCTACCACTTAGACACATCCCAATAGTCGTTATAATCTGTCCTGAAGGCTAGGTCATTATAAAACTCTTCTGAAACATAAATTGAACAGGCACAGATTGGTAGACCTGACGAAACAGGGTATATGCCTCAGCTCCCTGTTTTACTGAAGAGTGACTGAGTCTCTCTTTTTAAGACTTTATGTGTGCATGTATGTACATGCACATGTGTGTATGTGTGCACATGTGTGTTCGTGTGTCTCTCTGTGTGTGCATGTGTGAATGTATGCAGGCACAATGTTCACGTACACTGTGCACATTTTAAAGTCAGAGAACAGCCTGTGATGTCTGTCTGTCCTCATCTTCGACTTTGTTTGAAACAGGGTCTCATTGCCCGGTTTGTACATCAGGTTAGCTGGCCCATGACCTTCTGGGAATTCTCCTGTCTGTGCCCTGGAAACACTAGACATGAGCTACTGTGTGGGTTCTGGGGATTCCACAGGTCCTCCCCATGTGCAGCAAGCTACCTCCTCACAGCCTGTGACTGAATCTCTTGTTTAACTTCTGTTTCCTTGATGAGGACTATGCACCCGCTGCTCACAGCCATTGTCGGGCTTGTAGTTGTAAGAATGCCCAACATAAAAGAAGAACATAAATATTTTAGCTCCTTCTCTTTTTTTCCCTTGCCCAGTGTTGAGTGATGGAAAAAGTAGGGAGAGACCAGGAAGGGTGGATTCCTTCCAGTCTACAATAAGGCAGATGACAGTGTGTACAGGGTCGGCTCCTGGCTTCCTGAGACTCTGACTGAAGCACAGGCGCCTTGATGGATCCCATCTGAATCCTGAGCTCAGCAGGATTAACAGAAGCAGCAAGAATCCAAGAGATGGCTGCAGGCCCAGTTCCAAATGCAGCGCTATTCAGTGTTTGCATTTACCCCATGATACTCCAGCCCATTATCAATCTGTCGTGCATCAGGTTTGTGACAGCACCTCTCTCCTTGCCCTACCCCAGCATCTCTGATCCTGGACCTTCCTGGATCTGCCCTAGCACGTTGCTTTCATACAAGTTTCATTTTTGAACTATAACAAGCAGTTCCAGCCCCAGACTGTTCTGAGCAAAGTGGTGAGAGATGAGGCTTTTCCCAGTGTCGCCAGTACCACCATAGCAGCAGCAGCCACCCCAAGAGTGCATGGCTTCCCTAAGACGGTGTCACGAATCCTTTCTGTAGAGCAGTTGTTTGTGATTGAGACTATGGCTTCACAGTTCTGCCAGGGTTCAAATCCTGGCCCTAGTGTGTTCGTACATCCCCTCTCTGTGTTTCTTTAGCAAGAGTCTGACGAGTGATATATGGTGAGGATGTAGTGATTCCACCGGCATGCTACTTGGCCTAGTGCCTAAAGCATGCTGAGTCAATCCTCAGTAAATGCTGTGGTAATGATAGCAGCGGTGGCTGTGCCGCTCAGCCATCCATTACTATAACAAAATACCTAAAGCGCTATAAACTTAAAAGAGGAAAGGTTTGTCTTGTCTGGTGGCTTAAGAGCTTTCAGTCCAAGCTCCGTTGGTCTCGGGCTTTGAGGGGTCTGTGATGACATCGCACTGTGTGATGTGGGGCCCACGCTAGAGAAGAGCTGCTCCCCTCATGGCAGGCAGGAAGTCGAGAGAGATAAAGTGTTAAAGGTTCCTTCACAGGTGGGCATGCACCCCATGGCCTAACTTCCTCCCACTAAGTGCCACCTCTTAAAGATTCTACTGTTTTCCAGTACCACGGAGCTGACAGGTGGTCCTTTAGAGACCAGAGACCGCTAAGCAAGGGAGGTGTGAGGGACATCTGAGCTGAGGGGTGACCAGGTAGGAGGTGAAGAGCAGCTTCCTAGGCTCTGAATTCATTTCAGCCCAGAGCTGTTAGGATAGGGAGGCCAGCGGTTCCGGAGTGTGGAGACTATGCGGGGCCCCTGCAGGCCTTGCTGAGGAACTCCCTCTTTACCCTACAATCATGGGGACAGGCAGGAGATTTGGAACAGAGGCGGACATGTACGTAGCGTTTGTACCAGATTCCCAGCACTGATCAATCCTGAACATGGCCGCAAGGCCAGTGTGTGAAGGGAAGGAACGTTTTTGCAATATTCTGGGTAAGAATTGGTGCTGAGTCTGGCTAGAGGGGCAGCATCCAGATGAGAAGGGACATGCGATCTGAAGACAAATGACTGGCCACCTTAGTTACTTATGGTCTGCGTACAGCCGTGAAGAAGTAGAGTTCCCTCATTCCTTCCGTTCTAGATGTGGAGGGGTTGGGGATCGCCATGCTCTAAGTTAAAATAATATTTTTGTGGCTTAGGGACAATTTGATTGCCATTTGAAAGAAAAAGAACAGCAGGCAAGCTAGAAATCCCAGCCTCTGCCAGGAGGTGGAAACTCTAAGTAGCTGTATGGTAGGAGGGGAGGGGCTTCAGAGAAATAGCCAGAAAACCCAAAATATCAGGGCCAGAGTGATTGGGCGTTTGGCCAGTATCCAAAAGAGAAGAAGGAAGAAGGGCTATCCTTTGCTGAGATCTAACCCAGGTAGGCAGCCTTGACAGCGATGCTGTGAGGCCATCCCATGAGCAGCTGCCCAGTAGGCTTCTGGGAAGGGAAGTGCGTTGTTTCATTAAGGGGATAATTGTCTCTCTAGCTCCTTAGCATGTCTTCAGTAAGTGAGCCTTCCTGTGGGGTGGACTCCCAGACAGGCAATTGACAGGCCCAACTGGATTAATTATTCCTTAATATAATATTTGATTGATTCTGTGAGAGTTTCATACATTCCTACAATGTATTTTGTTCATATTCACTCTACTTCTCCCCCTAGACTCCTCTGGGATCCGCCTCTGCCAACTTCACACCCTCCCCCTTTTTAATAACCCATCGAGTCTAGTTTTGCTGTCCATATATACATGGGAGTGCGGAAAATAATATTTTTAATATAGAAGATGACTAAGCTTGAGTAGAAAAAAATTACGACTGGAAATTGATCACATTTCACTGGAGGACATGGTGACTTTAGGATGCCCTTAACCAGTCTAACCTGCACCCAACCTCTTTGGGCATCAGGCTTGCCCACCTCTGTTGGTCCGAGGACAATGCTTTGCTTCCTACCCTTTGCGGTTCTTCCTTTACCTGAACATTTGAAACAGGACGCTTTTGGAGAAGAGCCTAAGGAGATGTGTGGACAGCCTAGGTGAGAGTCTTCCTCCTAGGAAACAGCTCACAGACTTCTGTATGTTCAGATGTTATATTCACATATATAGGCGAGATAGTCCTGTTTAATATGCATACTTTATCCACTGCTTAATTAAAACACTTGGTATTAGACATGTATGCACATGTTGAAGGCATGGTGTCAAGCCAGACAAGACCTCTGGTTCTTGGGCGTGATAACTCTACACCCATCTAATCTGGCTGTAGTTGTGATCTTAGAAAAACCAAAGAAGTAAGGGGGGATTCTCTGAATACTAAGTCTGCAGAGCACTCCCTCTACAGCTGCCACGCCTCAGCCTGTCCCCCTGGACAGTGCCTACACCCCCTCCCTCAGACAGTATATTCTGGTTTGTTGGATGATTATACCTCTCTGGGCCCAGGTAAGTAGGTGAGGGAAAGAAATGTTCAGAGTGAATCTGTGTCCTACAGAGTATCCTACAGGAGAGCAGGGACAGATGGGCAATGGAGTCAGTCATCCTAGCACCCCATGCATGGCAGGACCCACAGTATCTATGAGGATCGTTTGCCTAATGAAAACCCAGGCTCAGGAGCTAATGAACCCAGCATGGTATCACCATCGCACAGCCCTGCACAGTGTAGTGAAGGGAGAAGATGTTGACACAAGATATTGGTTTTCAGGAAGCTGGCATTCCAGACTCTGTGGAGCCCAGACTTCCTTACAGCCAGAGCACATGGTGACTTGTTGGGGACAGGTGTTAAGTGGGGTGGGGGGACTCCAGGATCTTGCTGGGCAAATGGTAGACTAAAAACCACACCCCCAAGAGTCTTTGATTCTTGTCTTTGATTTTTATATTTATTTGTGTGCACATGTATGTATATGTGTCTGTGCATGGCATATGTACTCATGTTTGTGTGCATGCATTCCTGTGTATACATGCATGTACCTGTAGGTGTGTGTGCACCTGAGCGTGAAGGCCAGGGATTGATATTGGGTGTCTTCTTCTATCACTCTCCACCTGAATGTTTTTTTTTTTTAAGATTTATTTTATTTATTATATGTAAGTACACTGTAGCTGTCTTCAGACACTCCAGAAGAGGGAGCCAGATCTCGTTACGGATGGTTGTGAGCCACCATGTGGTTGCTGGGATTTGAACTTATCACCTTCAGAAGAGCAGTCGGGTGCTCTTACCCGCTGAGCCATCTCACCAGCCCCACCTGAATGTTTGAGTCAGGGTTTCTCCTTGTTCCTGATTCAGTTAAGCTGACAATCCAGTAAGCTCCAGGGATCTTCCTTTACACTGGAACATCAAGCTCTTTCCCCTTCCCCTTCCCCTTCCCNTTCTTTCTCCTCTCCCTCCTCCCCCTCCTTCTCCTCTCCCTCCTCCCCTCCTTCTCCTCTCCCTCCTCCCCCTCCTCCTCCTTTCTTCTTTGCCTAGATATCTGGTGTCTATGCTTGCATTCTAAGCACTTTACCAACTGAGCCTCCTCTCCAGCCCTGTGGCTTTTTGCTTTTCATCTTGAAAAGTAAGTTGAATTTATGCAAAATTTAGTGCACCCTTGACATCAGAGGAGCAAGGCTGGATCTTTACTCCATGCTTCCTGCTCTGTGACCAGCAAATCACTTACTGAGCCTCTTTATCTAACTCTGGTGAATGTAGTTTACCCAACCTTGTAGGTGTGTGTGTGTGTGTGTGTGTGTGTGTGTGTGTGTGTGTGTGTGTTTAGGGGGGTCAGTTGAGTTCAGCATTGCAGCCATCAGCCAGAATGCAAGAAGTGGAGAAGCCCATGGGGCCTGGAGCAGCTGGCAGCTCCGTGGAGCGTGTGCATGGCTTGGGTCACATGTTCTGAAGAAGAACATTCGTGGCTCCCAAGAGCACAAATGCAAGGCATTCGTCAACTCCCTGGCAGCCTGGATGACTAGGACACTCTGTCCTGTCTCTCCCTGCAGGTTGACACTCTTTTAGCCCAGAGCCCACCTGGCTTGGCCTCCGTAGAAGGAACCCTTTCAGGTGCTGAGGGCAACTGTCTGCAATCTGATCCCTGGGATAATTCAGTCCGTGCCCCTCCCTGTACTGCTTCTCCAAAGCTGATCTGAGGAATTACTTTTCCTGAAACACAGTTCTCTCTGTTAGGAGGGCCCTGCTGGCTCACTCGATGAAAACTGGAGGCTGCTTGCTGCCTGCAAAATCATTGACACCCCAAGCAAGGATCCAAGTCCCTATGTCACGACCTAGCACACTTGAGTCAAGCCAACCTGAAGACATTTGTTACTGTTCAGGGCGTCCACAACAGCTTTCCAGGGTGCATCCATGCATGCACTTGCGATTCTCATTGCTAAGTATTTTTCCCACCCAGCATCCCCGCAGGCTCCATATGGTGGGGTTCTCCAACCCCTCCTCTGTTCACGTTAGGATCATGGCTGCACAGGGTGCCTTTGTGTGTCTGACCCTTGACAACACTGTTTCTCACATCCTAGCCTGACACAGTGAAAACAGCGTTGGGTAGCCATGTGACCTTGCACATGCTGGTCAAGGTGAAGTGCATGGTGTAGCAGTAGGTGGTCTTCACTGTGACTTGCTGTGTTCTCACAGTAGGTCTGCAAGGGGAGTCTTATTACAAGCAAGCACCCTGAGCTAAGGTGACTTTCCCTGTCTGAGTCCCAGCCTTCCATCATGTGAGTGTGTGGCTCCCTGGGAGGGTGCTGGTTAGGAACTGAGTGGGCCCTTGTGTGCACACTGCTCAGCACAGAGCCTGGCATGGGAGGGGCTTGGCCCAGGCCCGCTTCCTTCCCCAGATCCCCTTTGTCCTGCTACACACTACTGAATACATTTAGAAACTGAGCTCATGCTTAGTCCTCTCCATAGCTTCTCTCCTGGGCTTGCCCCACCCTCCCAGAGGCTTCTCAAATCCTTTATCTGAGCTCTGTCAGATGCCGCCTGTTGGGTCCTATGCCAGTCCCGGAGACACTGTCCTTTGCTGGCTCGCAGCCCTGACATTGCCCCAAGGCTGGTATCTGGAGTGGGAGCCCCACCCTCCCTCTCCACCCTGGGACTTTCCCTTTCCTCCTGTGCTCTGGGACTCCCCTTCCTGCCATGCTAGGCTAGGAGCTTTCATGCTGTTACACTGTTTCGTGAGGGGTTAGGAACGGGCATGACCTGGGACCCTGGTCTGGGTTCTGTTTAAAGCTCTCAAGCTTGCTGATTTCTGTGTGGTGTCTGAGGAGAATATGTAACAGGAAGATAGGCGTCCCATGGGTTGGACCCCATTTGGGTAGGGGAGATAGCTGGGTGAATAAGTTACTTATGGCACAAGCCCAAGGAGCGGTGACAGCTGGTTGTCACTATTCAAGGAACTAGGTGATGGCCTAGACTGGGGCCCAGCATGGAGAGAGAAACAAACATCTGGTAATTGTTGAAATTCTGGAAGCCACTGACTGATCGGTCCAGCTAATGTAGATCCGAGGGACACCTGGGTTTTGGTCTTACCTGGGGATGAGGAAGAGTGAGAGGGCATCTCCTCGTGGTGGGTGGACTTATGAGGTGGTAGACCTGACTGCCAGGCAGAAGACTATAGATAGAGGCTAGTTCTCGCACCTCTAAGAGACAGTTTAGGGAGGTGAAAGAGGGAGACACTGTAAAGAATTCTTCATCCAGCAGTCCTTTGGCAAGTGCCTCATCTGGCCTAGTCTCCTGGGGGCAGTGAGTAGAGGAAGCAACCTGGTCCCATTCTTCTGTCTCTCACAAGGGGGCAGATGTAGAGAGGTGAATCTGGAAGCAAAGGGGAGGGAAAGTGGGAGCTCAAAAGACAGAGTTAGCTTTTCCTAACGTTGTGGAAACTCTTCAGAGAACATCCTAGAAAAGACAATTTCCAGCATTTGCCAAGGCTCAGAAATCCTGGGAAAAGACATGTGTCTCAGGGTTTTACTGCTGTGAACAGACACCATAACCAAAGACAACATTTAATTGGGGCTGGTGCACAGGTTCAGAGGTTCAGTCCATTATCAAGGCAAGAACATGGCAGTGTCCAGGCAAGCATGGCATGGGAGGAGCTGAGAGTTCTACATCTTGATCTGAAGGCCCTTAGGAGAAGACGGACTTCAAAGCAGCTAGGAGGAAGGTCTCAAAGCCCACCCCCATGGACACACCTCTTCCAACAAGGCCACACACCTCTGAATAGGGCCAAGCATATTCAAACACCGTAATATGTGTCCAAGAAACAGAGCCAGGTCCTGGTGGCATGTGTCTAGAATCTCAGGACCTTGGAAGCTGAGGCAGGCAATAGTGAGTTTGGAACCAACCTTGGATACATAGCAGGTTCCAGGCCAATGTAAGACCTACATAGTGAGAGCCTTTCTGATAGAGAGAGGAAGGATTTGTAAATACCTCCGTGTGGCTTACATAGAGATTATGTGCTGGCATGTCATCAGTCAGCTTTCTGTCACTGTAACAAAGTGCCTGATGCAAGAGCGCTTCATAGTAAAGCTTTGCTTTGGCGTCGGTGCCTTATCAGCTGGCCCTGTTGGTTTGAGACTATTACAAATTAGCACATTACAGCAGGGAAGCAGAAAGAGAGACTCAGCAGAGTCCCACCGTTTCTCCTCAAGGACCGACCACCAGGGGCCTATCTTCCTTCTCTTGGGACCCACATCGTAAAGGTTCTGCCTTCCCTACTTCCAGCACTATGTGTTGAGGATCAGACCTTTAATACGTGCCTCTTGGGAAACATTGCAATCTGGATTGTAACAGAGCAGATTTAGACTGGTGTGTGCGAGTGCTGACTGCTGGGTGAGGGACTTGGTATGTCGTGTCAGAGGTGTTGGACTTAATCCAGAAACGAACCAGCATCTTAGAATCAGTGTCTAGTTGATAGAAAGCCAGTAGCTGCCGCAGAACACTAAGCAGCCTCCCTCCTCCCCACCCCCACGCCTGGAATCTGGATACAGCCACAGAAGCATCCCCCCAACCCCCCTGCACAGCACTCCAGGTAGCCACTTCCAGTCAGAAGTGGAATTGGCAGGAGATGAGGCCCATTTGGCATTCCCAAAAGAACATGAGTCTGTGAATCTGCTTAAAGAGATCCAAGACCACATTCTTCCTTGAATTGCTTCATTAGCTCCCATTCTAGGTTGCCTGCCTACATCATATGACACAGTGGGAAACGGGAGCGGTGGGGAAGCCCAGGACCCCCGCCACAAGGGGAGGGCTATAACCATGGCACAATCGTGGAAGTCTGAGTCTGGTCATGTTTATATTTGAAGGGGTCTCTACTAAGACAGAAAGCCCATGGCTCTGAGGAAGCCCAGCAGTCCTTGGATGGTAGGGAAGTGGAATGTCTGAGTAAATGGCTGTCTAACTCCTGGGAAGAAGGTAAAGGAGTCAGGACACAGCCATTCGTCTTTGAAGTAATAACAGCCATGATGATCTTGGCAACTCAGGATGCTCAGAGCCCACACAGGCTGGTGTGCCCAGTGGTTGGTTGAATAAATGAACATGGGGAAGAGCTTAGCTATCCAGCCAGCTGACCATAAAATGTGGGTCCCAAGCACTGCCATTGGGTTCTCAGCTCTGCAACAACCCGGCTATTTCCATGCCTCTGAATATTCCAGGACGGAACATAGAACATTTCCCAGCAAACCACATCATCACCCACTTCTGAAATGTCTCAATTTCATCAACATAAAATAGCAAAAACAATCACGACTCCACATCTCAGATCTGCCTTCTAAAAACAGAACCTGTGTCTGCCTGAGAGTTGTGAAGAAAATGTATTAGGTTGTATTAAACAGCGAGATTGTCCTTTTTGAGGGAGAAATGAATTAAATCTCATCATGCTGACTAGGGATTTTAATTGGAAATTGAGTCAGTTTGATTTAAATGTGAGCCTCTATCTGGTGAACATGTATTAGCATCTGCTATGAACAGTGCTTGGCTCTGTGTGAGGCATTGGGGAAGAGAGGAAGATGAACAAGACAGAACTGATGGTCTAGCCTGGGATAAAGCATACATGCCCTTCATTTTGACCCAAGTGAACAAAATATGCAGCAGTGGTACAGGTAGGTCCAAGCCAGGAGTGATCAGAGGAAGCAACCTCTTCCAACGTCACCCAAACAGGAAGTCGGCCTCCCTCCTTCACAACTCTGTGAGACGCAAAATTCAGAGTCATGAGGGGTGTGCTCTACAGCTGTCTGATGCTCTCAGTCACCTTGAAGCCGCCAAGCTGGTCACCTGTCTTTCTTACTGACAGTAAGAATCACGTCAGGCCTTTATGAGCATGCTGTTCACGATCTGTGGCCCTTTCCTGGCTAGCGTCCTTATGTCTGATTTCAAGAAAAAGCCTGTTCCAAGCCTGGGGACTATTTGTTCAGCATATGACCCTTTTGGTTGTGGCTGCCACTGAAACTCGGGACCTAACTGAAATAGGATCATCCTCTTTCTGACGTTGTTTGAGCACTACTGGTCCAACTTTTGTCTGAGTGGGACTTTGTGCTGAGCAGGTAGAAGACACATGCCAGCCCTGCCCTCTGGGCTTAGTGTGGTCAGGCCCAGAGGTGCTGTGCTCACACTTGGGAAGAACTCCTATGGATTCTGGGGAAGAGAACATGCTTTTAGGTTATGACCAGGAAAGGAAAACACAGAGATTTTGTACGTTTGGGCCTTTGCATAATGCACTGATGATGAACCTCCTGGTAGGTGGAGTCTGTGAAAAGTGAAGAAAAAGCAGAGTCCCACTAAAGTGACTGGTACTCCAGCAAAAGGGGCCTCCCTATCACACAGAGTCTTATGCTCAGATCTAAGTGCAGGCACTCATATAGTCTACAGGCAGTAAAACGTCACTAATAGTTTTTAAAATAGGCTGCAATATAAAGCCCTAGGCTTAGTAAAGACTTCATCTGTGATTGCTCCAGCTCTAATACTAAGTTCCAGAGGAGAAATTGCCAACTCCAGATCCAACAGCTAGTGCTAGGGCCTGAGCTGGAACCAGATTTCTCCATCTACACATTCCATGATTGTCTCAATTAATGTTGTATGGCTGTGAAGAGCCACATGACCACAGCAATTCTTATACAAAAAAACATTTCATTGGGGCTTGGTTACAGTTCAGAGTTTCAGTCTATTATCTTCTTAGAGGGGAGCATGGCATCTCACGGGCAGACATGGTAGCTGAGAGTTCTACATCCAGATCTGAAGGCAGCAGGAAGAGAGCAAGACAATAGGCCTGGGTTGAGCGTTTGAAACCCCAAAGCCCATCATCCCCAGTGAACACTTCCTCCGGCAAGGCCACACCTCCTCCAGCAAGGCCACACCTCCTCCAGCAAGGCCACACCTATCAAGTGGAATGACTAAGCATCCAAATATGTGAGCCTGTGGTGGGGGTGGGGGAGCCATTCCTATTCAAACCACCATGACAAGGATATTGTACGCTGGGCAGATGACTGAGGCTTTCTTGGAGAGGTAAACTGAGGGAAGAGTCAGCAGGGGCTGGCTTTTACAGTTCAAGTGAAGGGAGATTGGAAGTCATTAGACTGTAGGCAATAGGGTGGAAGGCAGGGCTGGCAGGTAAGAACGCGGAGGTTCAGACAGCAGGACTTGGAGAAGGGGAGAAGGAAGGAAAGTGAGATCTACTCATACTGTCTCTGTGACCGTTCCTTACTGGCTTCTCCCTCTGTATTCCATTTGTTGAACTTTCTCCAAGTGGGAACGAAGGGCTAAGATCCAAAATGAGCATAGCAGACACCTCCGGCAGCACCCACCCTGGGGTGCTTCACGGTTATCCCGTTTTTCTTTTGGTGTAGAGTACTCAGTCACTCTCTAGAGCCTGAAATTCCAGGTCTGAGGACCTCAGAATGTGACCATTTACCGGCCACTCTTCTGCCGTGGTAATTTTACGCACAGGATCCGGGAATTGGCTTTGTTACCCAACTGTCTCTGGTTCCGGTTTCCTGGCAGGCCCTATGAAGGTGCTGTGTATGTGACTTGCTTCCTATCCCGTGACCCTGGAACCAGAGACCTCAGATGACCCCCTTGAGCCCAAGAGTAACTGGGCACCCAGCCTGAGGGAGCTCTGGGCTGGGCTTTAGTCAGTGCGGACCTTGCCTGGGACTGTTGCCCATCTGCCCTGGAATCACCAGGTAGCGTCACAGTGCATGTTTCCTGTACCTGCGTAGTCAGAAGCGCTGAAGACAAAGGTCAGGAATTGGGCTTTTTAATTGATTAATTAATTTATTTATTTATATTTAGGTATATATGTATTGCCTACATGAGTTTGAAATGTGCACTATATGTGTGCAGGTACCCGCAGAGGCCAGAAAAGTGTGTCAAATCCCCGGAACTGGAGTTGTAGGTCATTGTGAGTTGCTCAGTATGGATGCTGTGAACCAAACCCAGGTCCTCTGTAAGAGTGATAAGCACTCTTAACGACTATCCATCTCTCCATCCCACGAATCAGTATTCTTGACTGAGGTGGGGGGAGGTGAGAAAAGGGGGGGGGTTCATTAAAGTGACTTACAGGCTGTGGTCCAGCTAATCCAACAATGGCTGTCTACCAAGAGAAAGTCCAAGAGTCCAGAAGTTGTTCAGTCCATGAGGCTGGTCTCAGTTGGTCTTCAGTATCCGCTGGAATCCTGGGGAAGTAGGCTCCGATGTCAGTGAAGGAGTGGACTTGCCAGTGAGAGCAAGAGCCATCAAGCAGAGAGAAAGATTGGGGACTTCCTTCTTCTGGGTCCCTTGTAAAGGCAGCCAGCAGAAGGTGTGGTACAGATTAAAGGTTTATCTTCCCACCTCAAAGATCCAAATTAGAAGTGAGGCCTTCCCACTTCAAATGGATTCATTAAGAAAAAGAATCTCTTACAGGTATAGCTAGCCACTTGGGCTTTTGTTGATTTTAGATGTAGTCAAGTTGACAAGCAAGAATAGCCATCATACCAGCTTACTGTGAAAATGCAAAAGCATATTGGAAAAATGTTAAAGTTTATATATATCATTATATGTCATTAAAGTTAGCTGCTTTGACATCAAGGAAATTTGAAGTGATTTTTAGACTAAAATACACACACACACACACACACAATTGGTAGCAGGTCTAAGAGCTCACACTTGAAAAATGTGTGTCTGCTAAATGAATGAATGGATCCCTCTAAGAGAGAGATGCCCTGAGGAGAGCTTGGCATACTTCCTTTGATAGCCTCCCTGTCCTGTGTTCAATCAATGTCATCTCCGGGTGCCCATTACAGGCCAGGGCCCTGTGCCAATCCGGGAAGACAAGAGGTAATGAGATAGGGCTCTGTCCTCTCGGGCCCAGCGATCAATGTGAGTTGCCGTGTGGTGTCAGAACATTTGATGCTGAGCATGGTGGGGCATCAGTGCTTTGGTGACAAGAGCAGGAAGTAGTTTTCTTAGGACTGTCAGAAGAGTTGTCACCCAAGGATATACCCCCTAAGCCTAGGATCATCCCCCCCAAAAAAAGGCGCCTTGTCACTGCCTTTCTTGGTCATTCCATTCTTGGTCATTCCATTGAATTTTCTCCTTCCTCTTCTCACAGAGCCAATCTCAGCAACTCTGTGTCCTAGGATTTCCTTCTCCCTTCCAAAACCCCCTCTCACAGTGGAAGCCAGCACTCTGGTTTAGTCCTGAGCACTTTGCAACACTGCTCTTTTGAGGATGGGTGCACCATCATGTTGGGTTTTTGTGACTGTTGCTACTGTCGGTTTACACATTTACTTTTTTACATCAGGTGTTGTGCTTGGTAACGGGAAAGAGTTGTTGGCAATTGTTTTCTCTGGCCTCTTATTTTACTAGATAGCAGTCATGGTTTTGCTTATTTACAAGGAATCTAAATTAATACAAACCTGAGGGGATGGTAACAGAGTGGCTCCTGTGTTTTGAGGTAAAGCGGCAATGATGAGCGCCCAGACCTGAAGCGGATGTAGCCCCTTACAACTCAGAAGAGCCCTGTCCATCATTCCCTGATGCTTGATAGAGATTCCGAGTGCCAGTGGCCTTGGCAGGTAGCAGTTAGCAGAACCCCAGCTGCCCAGAGACTGCTGGGTCGGAATTTTGAGTTCTAACTTGCTCCTTGGCCAATTTATCCGGACATCATAGTTTTAGAGAGATTGTGAAGATAGTGCTTCATCCCTGTTGAAGGAAGGAGGCATTGGCGATCCGAAAGAGCAAACGACTTTCCCAAGTAGCCATGGTTCAAGGCTGGCCTGTTTGATTCCAAGCCCAGCATTGTATCCTCGGTAGCCCTGGGTTTCCTTGGGCTGCGTTTGATAAAAACGTCTTCATACATGAAGAGGGAAGGATGGGATACCTGTCCAAGGCCCAAACGTGTCTTCTTTGGGGAATGACATGAGTCACGAAGAGCCAAGAGCTCAGATAGTGAGCTGTGACTTTATGCCCAGGGGAAGCTCTGCTCGACAGTCATTTGCTGACAGTGGAGCCCTCAGCATTTTACAGACTGTAACAAGCATGTAAGGAGTTGGCTGTAGTGTCTGAGGGTCATACAGTAGGACTTCCTGGGTGAAAGGTCAAGAAACCCGAGGGTAGTTTCTGATTCCTCTCCTTGCGTGAGGACAGCTTCTGATTTGACTAATAGGTTTTGGTGTCCAGCCAAAGCTGAGAACTTCAGCTTTGGACACCTGATCTCCTCTTGATTTATGAATGACTCTGCCTTGTACAGTAAGAGCATTTTTTCCCAAAGCTGGAAAAAAAATTAGCTAAAAAGGAGTCCTGAAGGATCAAGATAACAAAATGTGTTATTTATAAGGGCCAAAAATAAGTGCTGGGTCCTCTACAAGTGAGCAGGCAAGCCCAGTGTAGAGTGGAATCGTTGGCTGCCCCTGGACTTATAAGGCTCCACCACCAGCTGGGGTCTCTGCAGTGTCCCAAGTAAGAAGTAGCTTCATATAATACAGCCTTTTAGCTCAGACAAATGAGTCCCAGCTTTCAGTCTGTAAGAAGAAATTCTTGAAGGAAAATGGGAGAAGGGTAGTGAGTTTCTGCGGATTGGTGAATAAGACCACCATACACTCTAGACTTCTGTGGTCTCAGGGATACTGGGCTTAGCTGGAGTCAGGGTTCCAGGCAGGCCTGGACTCAGTAAGGACAGTTAAGCCCTCCTTTGCTGCCCTCCTGACAATCCATGGTAGAGGACTACTGCTGACCGTGTGGCTCAAGCCACGTCTTACTGCTTACTAAAAGCCCGTCTTGTCAACCTTGAAGGACTTACTATAATTTATTTTTACCAATTTACAAACATCTCTCCTGTCTCTATAGGGAAGGAGGAAGGGAAAGAGGAGGAGGGAGCTGTTTTGCTTTTAAAAGCAGATTTATGCTCAGCACATCTCCATGTTTGCCCAGTGGAGAGAGATGAGCACGGTACCTAGAATGCTCTGGTAAATAGTCAGCATTCCCCAGGTGCCCATCCCTGACTCCGGCCTGATACCTTTGTTATCTGGCTGCTTGTCAGACCTGAGAGTCGGTTCCCAAATTCATTTCCCACTGAAGGCCAAATTCAGTAATGGGAGAGGTCACTGAAGAGCGGAAGCTGGCAGCAGGGGCCTGCTGAGGGCAGAGCTGCAGTCACGAGGCTTGCACACATCTGTGCTTCCCAACAGCACAGCAAACCAGGATCGGGGCAGTAGCTACAGAATTCAGAGTCGCCTCAACAATCTCCAATCCCCTCTCTGCTCCAGCCTCTTCCTTCCTTTTCCTTTTAAAATTCCTCTCCTGGGAAGAGAAAACTACACCATGGGGAGAAAGACTTTGAGTCGCTCGCTCTGTGCCCGGGGCTTGCCGAGTGTTCACTGTTGGCTGCTGGCTGCCTCCGAAGCCCTCAGAGCTGCATGTGGTCTGTGGGTCTACTGTAGCCATCCTCTCTGAGCATCAACCTGCTGTTGCCTCTGCTCTGACCTCAAGGCCCTCTTAACAGAATGGCTGTCCCTGGGAGACAGGATGCCTATTCAGTAGGTTCAGGTTTGTGCATTGGCCATAAAAAGAGTGTCTAAGAAATTGGACTTCTTACTCTCTTTGCCCTAATTCATTGTAATAGAACTTGAAGCTTGAAAGAAATGCCCCCAATAGTTTTTAATTTTTTAAAATACTGTTTTATTATTTTATGTGTCTGGGTGTTTAGCCTGCCTGTGCACCATGTATGTACAGCGCTCACAGAGGACAGAAGACAGACAGCATCAGATTTCCTGGAATCAGAGTCAGCGACAGTTGTGAGCTGTCATGTGAGTGCTGGGAATTGAACTCAGGTCCTCTGGAAAAGCAGCTAGTGCTCTTATCCATTGACTGAGCCATCAGTCCAGCAAGCATCTACTTCATGTGTGCGTACAGGACAGCAAAGCCCAGGAGGAAGCACACTAACTCAGTTCAGATCCTGCCTCCACTGCTCTGAAGCTGTGCGTCCCTGGGCTGATCATCTAACTGTCTAAGAAAGGATAGGTTTGCAGGGCTCTGAGGAAGAAAACAGCTGATGCAGACAGAGGGCCTGAGTGCGATGTGCTTAACTCGTAGAAGGTAACACCGTGACTTCCCAGTGGCTTTCAAGCTTTTGCAGAACTGTTCCGGTCTTTCCGTCTTTGTCACACATGACGTTTACTCCCTTTCACCTGCTTGTGT
The DNA here is from genome assembly GCA_902729485.2 of Mus minutoides. Lineage (NCBI taxonomy): Eukaryota > Metazoa > Chordata > Mammalia > Rodentia > Muridae > Mus > Mus minutoides. The sequence goes on from LR755131.1 coordinate 1,185,897, forward strand.
GTATGATGTTTTATCATCATGACTTATATGGTGGTGAAAGGCAGCACACTGTATCCATTACTGTTCTGTTGCTGTAAATGAAAACCATGAGCAAAGCATCCTGTGGTTCTGGGGGATAGAGCTGATCACAGTAGGTGAGCATGGCAGTGGGCATGGCAGGGAGCATGGCAGGGAGAATGGCAGTGGCCATGGCAGGGAGCATGGCAGTGGGCATGGCAGGGAGCATGGCAGGAAGAATGGCAGTGGGCATGGCAGGGAGCATGGCAGTGAGCATGACAGGGAGCATGGGAGCAGGCATGGCAGCGGACATGGCAGTGAGCATGGCAGGGAGCATGGCAGTGGGCGTGGAGGTGGTTATGGCAGGGAACATGGCAGCAGACGTGGCAGCGGGTATGGCAGGGAGCATGGCAGTGGGCATGGCAATGGGCATGGCAGTGGGCATGGCAGCGGGCATGGCAGGGAGCATGGCAGTGGGCATGGCAGCGGGCATGGCAGGAAGCATGGCAGGGGTCATGGCAGTGGGCATGAATCACATCTGCAAGTACAAACATGGGGCATAGAGATCTGGAAGTGGGGCCAGGCTATGAAACCTGGACCACTCCCTCAACTCCCCACCCCACCATGTAATTTGACATGATTCTTCCAACAAGCGATACCACCTTTCCCAACAGTGCCACCAATTGAGAACCTAGCCTATGACATGTTTCTCATTCAAACAACCTCATACCTGTCATTGTAGCTATTTAAAGTGCGAGATTTAATGTGGGGTGGTGAACTGCGATAGGCAGCCTGGTCACTGGTCGGTCGAGCTCAGGCTTAAAACCCTGGTGACCCAGCAGGTGACTGCAAGAAACAGCAGGCATTTGGCTACAGCTTCCTCCTCAACATCCTTAACCCCCCGCAGAGAGGTCTGTGGCCATCAGTCAGTGGCCATCGGTCATGTAGGAGCAGCACTAAACCCTCCCACATGCAGATAAGGTATCTCCAAGCTCTCAGACTAAGCCAATGAGAAGTACCTGCTGTCAGACCCTGACCCGCCCCCAAAGTGTATATAAGAACCTTATCCAGAAGGAATAAAGGTGTGTGAGAACTACTCCATGTCTGAGAGCTTCTGTCATAAGAGCTGTAACACTGCTGCTTGGGAAGAGGTCTGCTCTTCTGAAGTGCCACCTGAAGTTCCCCCTCACTCCTGCTGGCTATTGACCCTCTCCCAGCCCGGCCCGACTCAGTGCAGGACAGCCACACGGAGTAACTGAGACACCCTTCCTGCTTGCACTCTCTTCCCTTTGCCTGAACCCTAACACCCGGCCAAGCCAGAGATCTCTGTGGAAAGCTTCCAGTACATAGACCCACAGTTTAATGGTGTGAAGTATGGTCTCATTGTCCACTGGTCACTCATACAGCTACAGGAGTGTGTGTTTCTTGTTTGTTGTTTGTTTGTTTGTTTTATATAATGCACATGCTAACTGGACACTCTACCGAGGGCTTACATTCCTATCTCCTGACCTTCTCCCTCTTCTGGTACCAAAACTCCGTACCCATTCCACACTGATTCTCCATTCTTTCCTCTTCCCCACCTGGTCACTGTATTTGGGATCAGATGCCTCTGTTCTTAACTATTTTCTCTCACCATAAAAGCACCTAAAGCAGTTTCCTTTGAGTTTTTCTGACTCCCATTGAGATCCCAAGAGTTAAATGCCTGAAAGAGCCACAGCCAACTTTTCAAGAACTATGGACGGCTGCAGAATGGTATCAGTACAGCTGATTTGCATGGGCTGGATCTGGCAGAGAACTTTCTAAAGACTGGTGTATCCCTTCAGAACATATCAAGGGATATGGCTTGTCATTGTATCGAGGAGAAACCAACAGTTTCTGAATTCTTCAAAAGTATATACTTGACGGTGAAAATGAAGTGATAAACTCAGAACAGAGGTGCCGTGCGGTGGCTGGCTCAGAGGACCTCCTCCGTGGGTCATTGATACGAGGCTTGTACCTTACCAAGGCTTTATGTAGATGCTGTCTTCATTTTATTGAGGAGACTGAAGCTGTAAACCCAACATTACAAGGCTAGGAACCAGTACTGTCAGTCTGGGGTTGAAATCAGCTTTCCTAAGACTCCATCGACTGCTCATGCAGACAGCATCTCCAGGACACATTCTAAAGCCTTGCTTCCTCTGGGGTCCTGTCTTTCACTGTTCTTCCACCTGACATCCAAACTCAAGAGCTTTCTGGTTTTGCTCAGACCCGTTTTCTCCAATAATTTGAAATAGTCACTCTGTGTTCAATAGGGTATTCTGGAATAACCAGGAACCATGGGCTGTCTAGTTTGTGGAAGCTGATAAGCTATGTCAATCATTGATCAGGATTTCATGAGAAAATGGTGCTTCCTAGAACTCTTCAGGCATCAAGAAGCACCTGGTAGAATATGTTTAAATAGATAGATAGGTGGTAGGTAGGTAGGTAGGTAGGTAGATATGATATGTAGACAGACAGACAGACAGACAGACAGACAGACAGACAGACAGACATGCTTTCATTGGACTTCTGGGCACTATTTGGATTCTCTTCAGAAATGGAGCACTAGGTCACTCTCTCACAGTCTTCCTCATGGTGGTAGGAACCTCAGGTCGGTCAGGATGCACAGTGACAGAGAGATAAACTACCACACTCATATTTCCTGCCCTGCTCAATTTCAAATCCTATTTTGCTTACCATATGACAGGATGCCCTTGGAATGAGTTACGATTCATGTAGGTAAATCAGTAATGACTGTAAGTATCTAGGCATTGAAGACTGTGTTCATTTATCGCCATGGCCTCAGCCCAGAGCCCAGCATTGAGAGTGTAATAAATATGCAGTGACTGTTTCTCAGAAGAATGGATGGTGCTAATAGGCCAGCATTTAAAATGATGATATCTTGATGCTTGATCTTGGACTTTCTGATCGGAAGGCCATCAAAATAGACATATAAAATGATGTCCCTTGGGTTTTTGGAAGGTCTGTCTTTAAGGAATCGTATGTACACACTGATAATGGATACCAAAAGTATATCATGGCTTTAACAAGAAAGTAGCCCATTTCCTCCTCCCGGGCTCCCCCCCAATTAGCAGGTAAGAGGGCTAGTGACAAATGAGACTATTGGACAATGAGGTCTAGAATGAGGTAATGAAGGTTACATGACATCAGAAGTGCTGGGCCTTAATCAGCGAGGACTCATGTCCTTGTAAGAAGAGGAAGAGGCACCAAAGAGCCCCCCCCTCCATGTGTGTGCACAGAAAATGCCATGGGGGAGCACAGCAAGAAGCAGCCATCTGCGAGCTTCCCCAGAAACCCACTCAGATGGCAGTTTGGTCTTTAGCCTCCAGCTTCTAGAACTGTAAAAAAAAAAAATGATTTCTGTGGTTTCAGCCACCTAGCCTTTGACACTTTGTTATGGCAGCTGCAGACAAATCATCCCACGGGAGAGGCCTGGGGCTGGGTGGCAGGCTAGTGCAGTGGCTCTCGCTCACCTCCATCTTCTCTGTTTCTTCTGTTCTTGCGTCTCTTCCATCTCTGTCCTCTCCTCTCTGCTATCGTCTTCTTTCTCTTCCTCCTTCCTTCCTCCCCTCTCTTCTCTCCTCTCTCTACTCCTGCCTGAACTCAGTGCCTTGCACGTGAACTGGATTTCCTGCTTCCCCTAATTTAATTCCACCTTCTGTTTTGTTGTCTTTATCGTCTACAAGGCATTCTTACCGTCCAAGATGGCGGGAAGCAGACAGAAGGAAGAAAGGTACAAAAGAGGCCCTTGCCTGAACGCCTGTCAGCAATGTCCGCTTTCCACCCCGAGCCTGGTCTAGAGCCACTCGTAACTATAATTTCCTTAGTTAGTTTCTGTTGCTGTGATAAAACACCATAACCAAAAGCAACTTAGGGAAGAAAGGGTTTATTTCAGCTTATTACTCCAAAACTGAGAGGAGCCAGGACAGGAACCTAGAGGCAGGCATGGAGCAGAAGCCACAGAGGAGTACCGTTTACTGACTTGTTCCCCGTGGCTCATTCAACCTGTTTTCTTATGCACCCCAAGACCACACATGCAAGGATGGCACCACTTCCTTTGGGATGGGTCCTCTCACGTCAATTCTTCATCATGACCCTACCCTGTAGACTTTCCTACAGGCCAGTGTTATGGAGGCATTTTTATCGATTGTAGATCCATTTTCTCAGACAATGCTAGCTCGTGTCAAGTTGACATAAAGCTAGCCAGCATAGTAATGAACACTGGAAATTAACCTTTTAATTGGGCATGTGGCTGCCCTGAGTAAAATGTGGAGTCTGTTTCTAGCAAAGGAATGGAGATGGGATCTGCAGCAGCCTGTGCTTCTGGAAGTCCAAGCACAGCTGAGGAACCGGGATGCTGGAGGTCCATCTCTCAGCAAGGGAATGGTACCTGTGTATCCAGAGAGGCATTGGCTCTCTGGCTGGGGAGTGGCCCATACCCTCTGCTTGCTGGGGCTTAGTTATCCTACAGCTTTCTCACCCCCTGTTTCTAGTACCTTGCCCATGTTCCATTCTTAGAACCTACTTCACTTACCTGCACTTCAGTACCCTTGTCCTGGGATGTTCTTTGATACCTTAGGTCCTACCCATTCCTCCAGGCCCACTTAGAATCTTCCTCCTGGAAGTGCTTCCCTTCTTTCAAAGGGTTGAGCCTGAAAGGGGGCTGGCTGGGCTGGGGTGGAGTGAGGGTGAAGTTCTCAGAGAAGTTCTGTCTCGGCCAGGTGATGAGGATGAACACCTTGTGATAAAGTGTGTCATAGTGTGTGCCAGCCTTGGATATGTCAGTGATGAAGATGGTCCTTTACCTCTGTAGACTTACTCCCTCCTAAACCATAACCCCAGCTTAACTGTGGAACACTTCAAGTGACTAAAACTGTCAAGATCATCAAAAATGAGGCATATATTGGAGAAACATTAATGGTTCAGAACAGCTAAGGGCACATGACAGTTTAAGGTGGGATAGGAGGGTATATTCGAGGAACCAGGCATTCAGTTGGTAGTGATGTAACACAAGTAGTCTCTTAGGTGTGACGGTTGTATCAGTAACTCGTGAGAACTGTGGGAAAACTGGGGACCCGTATTGGGGTCTGGAGAACTCAGCACTAGCTTTTCAACTTTTCTGTGAATGCAAAATAGAAGTTAACTAAGATAAATCCCGACTGCCCTATTCGCTGGTGGTGTGATGTGGGCTGTGTTCCTCCACTGTCCAGGGAGAGCCACCTATGCCTTCATTTCAGGGTAGAAGGCAAACTTCAGCACCCCAGCGTGGTAAGTATCGGGGCTTTGTTCCCTGGGTATCTTCTGATACTTTCCACTTTGACCCTTCTGCCAGCTTGAATGCACGGTCTTCTCCTGCGTCTCCAGGGCCAACCGGGGAGGGGCTGTGAAGGTCTCACAGCTCAGCAGGTCCCTGTCTCTCTCTCCCCATGTGAGTTCCTTTAGACCTTGAATCTGTGCACCGAAGCTTCCCTCGCCTCTCCTGACAGATTGCTCTCCCAGAGTGAGGCTGCATTTTGATTTGCAGATTTCACTCCATTCTCCCCTACCCACTGAATTTAGTTTTTCTCTTTAGGAATCAGTATACGAGTCAAACTGCCAGTTCTAAATTTAGAGCTGCCTGCGATGTGGAGAATGCGTTTGCTGCTGCCTGCGATATGTATTTGGAAATAATGGTTTTATTTATCCACATCCAGTAATTCTGACCGCCTGCTGGGTTTTCTCAGGAAAGAGTTTGTCATCTCCTTCCCTCCTAATGATGAAATGTTGCCTGTTTGGGTCCCAGAGGCCCAGCCTGAGCCAGACACTAGTGACTTGAGTCTCTGTTTAATTAAGCAATGCCATCCTCAAGGCCCTGCCACCATAGAGCTCTTTTCTGCAAGGCTTCTGTTCCAAGGAGTTTGGAAACAGGTCTGGGACAGGCTTCTGGACTCATTGGAGCATGTAGGCTTGTCTTTGGGCCCAGCCTGATCGGATTTGTCTGTCAGGGAGTAAGGGGATTGTCCCTTCTGTGACGGAATATGTAGTGTTTCCTGTGATTCAGGTGCTGGAGACATGGGAGTAAAAGACCTCTATCTATCTATCTATCTATCTATCTATCTATCTATCTATCTATCTATCTATCTATCTATCTCTCAATCTCTCTCTGGAGACTGTCACATAGACATGATTGGAGGACAATGAAAGAAGGCATGATGAGCCAGAGCATGCTGGGACAGGGTGGGTAAGAGGGGCAGCAAGCAGCCCATGTCATGAGGAAAGTCACAGACAGAGAAGAGGGGTTGAGGATTAGGATACTAGATATCTCCAAGGGAATGCAGCTGGGGGCTTTCTTGGCTGAGAAAATAGAGCCTGTGGACTCCCAACAGGCCCAGCCTTGGGACATCTCATTGATCATTTCAAAGGTGTGCCCTGGACACCTTCCGTGGACACCATACCAGTCAGTAGGCCTGCAACAGTGAGAAAGCTTATATCCTGGCACAAATGGTTCTTGGCTAGGATGTAAAGCAGGCAGTGAGGGATGATGTGTGCCAAGGTTAAGAGCTAAGTGGCATGAATTAGCTTCACAGGAAGCTCTAATAATATACCATTTTTAAAGTGGCTTACACCAAAAATTACCTTCATCCCCTGTGTCTCCCTTCTCTCCGCACCTTCCTTCTTCTCTCTCACCCTCTCCCCTCCCTTCTTCCCTTTCTTCCTTTTCTTTCCTTCTTCTAGAAATCAACCCTGGGGCCTGGAGTAGAGTGGACAGCACTCTTCCATGAAACTTCACCAAAGTCCTGTCCTCACATGCTAAGGTACCCACTTCTGGAGGCCCAGCATCCTAATCCCAAGGGACAGATAGCTGTGCCTCACATCCTCTGCAGGCTCAGGGCCCACAGCAGTTAAGCCCCCGCCTCTGTTTTCCCGTGGCTTTCTTTCCTTGCCATTATCCGTCTCTCACCGGTATTCGTCACACAGTCCATCTGGGGTTCATCACCAAATCCTTAACTTCATTGCTTCTGCAAACTCTCCTCAGAGGATTTGAGGGGAAAACCAAGTCTTTGCCTTTTCCGGCTTATGGTGGTTACTGGTATACTTCATCTGTGGCCACATCACTCCAATGTCTGTCCCAACTGTCACATCACCTCATCTTCTGTCTATAAAATCCCCCTTTGCCTTCCCCTTAAAAGTATACTTATGGCGTAGGCTTTAGCTCACTGCAGAGTGCGTTAGCATGTACAGGCTCCACATTCAAATCTAGCACCAAATGTAAGGGACACCTGTGGTTCCATTTAGGGCCAACCAAGATAAACCAGAACAACCTTCTTGTCCCCTACCCCAGAGCCCTTATTGTAACCATATCTGTAAAGACTTTTTCTAGTATGGTCTCATCTCAGAGGCTCTGCAGTGATTGAGTCAAAACTCGGGAGGAAACCCACTGGCTCCTCCCTGCAGCACACTGAGCAGAATTCTTATGGACTCTCCTGGCTTGGCAGGGCCAGCACTCCGACCCAGGCAGGAGCCCCTTCCTGTGGGGACATAGCACTTGAAGAAAAAACGGTCCATGGTTGACAGTCTTGGGCTTTACTCATGGTCCTTCAGCGTGTGAAGGCTTTGTGTTTGTGGTGGAGGCAGGGGGCTGCCAGTAGTCAGGTAGGGATGAGCTTGAGGGCCTGGTGCATGAATCAAAGAGCTCAGGGTTCCTTGAGCAATGCCCCAAGTCAGGTCCTAGACTTCAGATATGAGCCTGCCTTGGTCCTTGCCCTTGAGACAGAGTGGAACAGCCCAAGAGGCAAACCTCTGCTCTACCTCTCCCTGCCTGTGTATCCTCACATGTCCCAAGCTCCTGTCCCTTGTTTGGAGAATTCCAATATTCTTGAGATTCCACAGAGATTTAAAAAAAAGGGGGGGGGGGAGGTTGACACAGTTCCAAAATATATCAGTCAATGTGACTTCCATTTTATCAAGAGACTTCCATGCTAGGCTAGAGAAGTACTTACCAAACTGAGTGTACCAAGATTCTTGGGTTCCTGTACGTATCTCCACAGCACAGCTTTCCAGTAAGACTGATCTTACTGGATGGACTAGAACACTGTGACTCATGGTGATCTTCTGTCATCGAGTGTGGTGTTGGTTTAGTATGTATGGAAAGGTCTTGAAATGTTCAGACATGAGAAAGGAGTCTTCACACCCACATGTGTTGACAGGGTAGCACGGGAGCCAGACAGATCAGATCACGGGAGAGCGGCACTGTCACAGAGCTGTTGGGATTCTATGGAAGGCTGGATGCTCCACTGGGAGAAATCTGGGGAAAGATGGAGATATCTGGGCTCCAGTCTCAGAGACAGTCGTTGACTTCACTTGAAATATTCAGTTGGCAAGGGACAATTAGATGGCTCAGTAGGTAAAGGTGCCTTTTCCCAAGCCTGAAACCTGAGATTCACCCCCGAGATCTTCAAGATAGAAACAACCAACTCCAATAATCTGTCCTCTGACTTCCATTCACACACCTGTGCGCACACAAATGCACACACACCTATGCATATGCACACAACCATGTACACACACACACACACACACACACACACACACACACACACACACACACATGCATATACACCCGTGCATAGAGTTAAGGCCTCCTGCTCACACATGCAAAGCTCTACCCTCCTCCTGACCTCAGAGGAGGATTTTTGAATTGAGGCGTCATAGAATTAGGCCATCCTTTCAGAAGAATTACAGCCTTAGTGCCTGGATCTTGGAGGTTGACACTGAGGAAGAGGTAAGTGTGAGGGAAGGCGCAGCGCTTGCTGCAGAGCCAGAGCTGTGAGGAGCTCGGCCTGGGCTAACTCCAGCTCTACCCAGCTCAGGCGTATCCAAAGTCTACCTTTATCCCTTAGTTTCTTAGTTCCTCAATTTCTTTGGCTCTAAAGTGGATAGAATGTATTTGTCTATTCCATGAAAGTTTTGTGATTGATAGCAGATGCATATACACAGCACCGGGCACAGCACCGGGCTTTCTTCCCCTGATGCCCTTCAGGTGTGATGTTTGTTGTTGCTCCTGTTCCTTATAACCGCCTCAAGAGGAATAATCTCTTTGCTGATTTCTTGCTTGATAGATATGCAATTTGAAACGCTTAAAAATTAAGAAATTTATCTATCCCTCCATCCGTCACAGCTAGCAGGTCAGAGGTTTTTTGAAGCCTTGCCCTTCATGCTGGGAGACCTCAGGCTGCCATCTCTGTTCTCAGGAAGTTTCAACTCCTCAGGCAGGACTCAGGAAGGAGTCCTGCCTGAGGCTGAGTCCTGCCTGAGGAGTTGAAACTTCTCTTGGTAGCCACTTGCTGGAGGGACATTTGTATTGCTCTGGTATTCCTTTCCTCTGCCCCCCAGCATTTAGTAAACTTCCTGGCAGTGCCTCCAGTGTCAGCTGTGCTGGGCAGGGTTGGGTTCTGTGGTGGTGGGAGGGTAAAGAAAGAGGGCTGTAAGGACCCTTCCCAAGAGGACAGTGCTGCTGCCTGGCCTCCAGGAACGGAGACACAGGATACCGGAGGCACAGGATACCGCTATGGAGGGACCTGGATCTGAAGGAAGCAGCGCTGCAGCCTCTCGCTCAGTCATCCCTCGCACTGCCTCACTGTCACCTCAGCAGCCTGCACACTCTCCCTGCCTCTCAGCAGCCGCCACATGGATTGCTGGAGCATCTTGTATCCAGGCTTGCTTTCAAGAGGAAGGATGCTCGTTTTCTGCCCAAGCATTGGTTTCCTCAAGAAACAACATCCTTGGATGCTAAATGGCCCGGATTAAACATGATAAAACCTTGAAGAACTTAGGAAGACCAGGACCCTCTGTCTGAGACATATCCCAGGGAGGAATGGGGGGTCTCACGAACTGCTTTGTCGTCTCCCGCCTGAATGAGCAACTCTCCAGGCCCCTTGTTGTTTACTGCATCCTGAAATGGGGAAAGGATCTGTAGAAGAACTACTTTGGGCAAGGAGTCCTGTCCCAGCTTTCTTGAGAGAAAGTCTGCTTGGTCATGGCCCACTGGTGAGACTGACAGACTGGGGCTTTGGAGTCACACTCACCAAGCTCCACATCCCCACTGCAAAAATAAATAAGTAAATAAATAAATTTAATTAATTAAATAAAAAAAGGAAGCAAAACCTGCTCCTCAGGTCCCATGGACCATCCGATGTGGAAAGCTAGGTGAAGCCATCCAATTGCACACATGTATTTATCAAGGGCCCATCAGAACTTCTGGCTGTATCTCTGTCTCTGTCTCTACCTGGGTGGTGGGGGGACACAGGGGACTGGAGAAAGACATGGATAGTCCCACAGGAATTCAGGAGAGGCTAGCAAATCTAGAAGCTGCAGAACAAGCCACAGTGCCTCCCAGTCCGGAGTTCGAAGGCTGCAAACTTGGCAGTGTTTCAGCGCAGTAGTCCAGAGAGAGAATTCCCTCTTCTGTAGATGCTTGTCTTTGATCTACAAGCTTCAGCCAACTGAGTGCTGCCCACCACATGAGGAAGGGCAATCCACTTTACTTAAAGTCAAATGTCTTAAGTGTTAATTAACTACATCTAAAAGATGCCCCTACTCCAGCATCCACCATAGCATCTGTCCAAACAGTGGTCTATATTCGCCAGCCATGCTGACATAGAAGTAAGCATTGCACCATGTAAGGGGGGGGGGGGCTCTTGATGAGGACATTTCCCGTCACCTCCCCACCTCCCCCCTCCTCTGTGACATCCTTGCTGAAGACTAAAGAAGCAGCACTTCCTGCCGCTGTGGGCACTGAACTCAGAAGCTGTTAACACCTGAGCATGGGACCTGAGGCTCTCCTGTCTCTCCTGGGACTGTCTCTGCTGGCTTTCCATTCCATAGCCAGCCCTAGCTAACTGCTATTCTTCTCCACTGCCGCCTGTACTCCGAGCCATCCCACTCTCCCCAAGCCCCATCCAAGTTGTCATCTCTTCTTAAACATTTGCAGCATTGCCATAGTTCCATTAGGCTAGATGACACCAGCCCTGGGTGTCATAGTGAGCTTATGCCAGCTGCCAGGGTGGCCTTCCTGGGACGTGCCAGTTAGCAGTGACTGAGGGACTGAAAGAGTCCTTTGGGTGAGTAAAAATTAGCTTCCTGCCTCAGACGTTCTGGGTGGCACCTGACCATAAGCAAAGATGGACCCCCTTCTACCTCAGAGATTTACATGCCACAAGCTACCCCAAAATGTTTTCTGTTTCATTAGATTCTCTTTTTCGGGGGGGGGTTGCTTTGCATTCCTGCAAGTGTACCGTGTACATGAAGTGAGTGACCACAGAGACCAGAAGAGGGCATTGGTTTCCCCTGGAATTAGAGTTACAGGCATTTGTAAGCTGCCATGTGGGTGACAGGAACCAAACCCAGGTCCTCTGCAAGAACAGCCAGTGATGGCTCTTAGCTGCTGAGCCATCTCGCCAGCCCCCAAAGGGCTCTCATTTTAATGGGATGTGAGATTGCTTTTGCTGAAATTAAAGAACACCTTGCCAGGATCCATTAAGGCAGCATGAGATTGTGACCCCTGTCCCCCCTCTGGCCTCCTTCCCCACCTCCTACATGTTCCCAGGCAAGCGTCACTTGGTGAGCCTCATGAATTATGAAATCTTGAAAGCTCTTCCTGCCCCTCACCGTTACCCCTCCTCATATCAACTTCCTGGGTAGGTAGAATAGAGATGTGGCAGTGGGCGTTTCCCATTTGCCAGAAAAGGGCATCATGGTTCAAAGAAACGAAACGATTTGTCTAAACTCACAAGTGGTGAGTGGAAAGCCTGGGCTCCAGCTTGAGGTTCCCAGTCCAGCCTGCTTGGCGCACCCTTGTGATTGATACCATCTATTGAGCTGCCGCAGAGAAATCCTACTGGCATTGGGAAGGCCCCGAAGGCATTCAGCAGAAGAAGTGCCACCTCAGATCCCTGGGGCTTTGGTAGGCAGGGTGGGCTGAGTGGAACTTGTTTGCGTTGGAGGATGCTGGTCTCTAGCTATCAGACCTAAATGCTTTCCCGTACCGTTGACCTAAATCAGACAGCACTTATTGAGGCATTACCCTACCTCAGGCTCTCTACTGGGAGGCAGAGTAAGCAAGCAGAAGAATAATAAAAACTAGACTGGTAAGTTATGTATTTGAAATGTCAACAGGAGGCCTTGCCTTTACAGGAGAAGCTGCAATTAAGTTATTCCTGATAGACAAAGGCAAATACAGCCGGGCCCCGGTGCCTGAGGCAGGACTTAGACCTCAGAGACGGGAGATATGTGGTGTCTGCTCTTGCCTCTTGATCTCTGTGCCACAGACACCAGTACTGCAGGCTACTACACTGTGTGTAGACAGCTAGGGACAACCTGGATACTGTAGGACCCAGCTATGCACAGTTCTGCTGCAGTCCCTAGCATTGCCTGTCAGTTCAACACAGTACCTGAAGCATCAAGTACAAAGAAAGGGAATGTGCCCTGCAGCCTGAGAAGAGGTCACAGTGAGCAGGGACCAGGCACCGGGGCCACACAGGGGATGGCCAGCCCTTCAGGACATACAGGTCTAAGGACTGTGCCTGCCCTGCTAGGGTCTGGGAAGCGGAAAGCTGTTGTCTTGTTTTGCATCATTATTTCAAAACCTGTTTCTCAGTCTCCTGTGCTGTATCCTGTCAGCTTGTTGCCATGGAGAAGTAGGTTGGGGCTAGCGGCTCTGTCCTTCTCTGTCAGCATTTCTAGTCCCACCAGCTGCCTTCTGCCCCTGAGCAGATGTAGGGGGGCCAAGATGGCACTTGCACACAGACCCTGACCACAGGCACTGGTGCTATGGCTTCTGTCCCCAGGGGCTAGCACTCATACGTTTACTCAGCTTCTTACACCAAGTGCCCTCTGTGTGCCAGGCATTGTGCTGTGCCCTGCAAACAGAGAGTGGACACTGGCTGGTGGGACCAGCTGGTCTGGCCTGGCTATAGCATCCCCTTACCTGCTCTCCTTAGCTTCTCTGTCCTCAGAGTTAGAGGGATGTTTTGTTTCTCTTCCACCCTTTATAATTGTTTATTTAAAAATCTTCTTGGAAGGCCAAGGCATAGGAGGTGCTCAACAGGAAAGTATGTTCGAGAAACCTCTTAGAGCGTGTTTTTGTCTTGCCTCTCTTCCTCTGATGTGTGGAACAGAATAAGCCACAGCAAAGCAATAACAGACCTTACTCATTCATTCATTCATCCATCCATCCACCCATCATTCATTCACTTCTTTATCTTGGACAGGGGCTCATGTAGCCAAGCCTAGTCTTGAACTCGATATATAGTCAAAGGTGACTTTGAACTTCTGATCCCCATGTCTCTACCTCCTGAATACCAGGACTATGGGTATGAGCCACCACAACTTGTTTATGACATGCTGGGCATCAAACCCAGGCCTCGTGCCTGCTAGGCAAGCACTATACCCACTAAGCTTCACTCCAGCCCCACCTGGCATCTACTTTTTCTAGGCTGTTATCATTTCAAGCAAGTGGTTTAACCCAGTAGTTGCCTCCAAACCTGTATCCTCACCCAGGATATCAATAATTGAATTTTGAAGAAATGAATTTTGATTTAAAAAAATCAAAATATTGGTGGCCATTTAACCTTACCACATGTTTTCATAGTGAAACCCTATTGAGAAAAGCAGCCCTGCAAAGACCCCCATGTTGTGATCAAGAGACCCAAAGCTTGGCCATGGCTGTAACCTTGGTCAAGGTTAATATCTCTTTCTCCCAAGAACTCAATTCAGTTTTCACATCGGAAACATTCAGGAGTTGGCTTTTACTATCTTGAATGGTTCTTTTAGCTCCCAAAGTCTGAGAAATCCATTAAGGGAAAAAATTCTCTTAGCATGCCACCCCCATCACCAATATACCCCTAGGCTGGCGGCTGACCTCAGCTTGACTCCTGCTGCCAACTCTAGAAACTGCCCTCCCAGGAGGCTGTGGACCAGAACACTGCTCCTGGATGCAGAAATGTCTTTCAGATGTAGAAGGAGCATCCTTCAGATGTGTCTCCTCTGCCCTACCCCAGTGCAGCGGCTAGGCTTGGCTTACATCCCAGAACAGTGAAGAATTGTTGGAAGGAGGGTTGGTTTTTTGGTTTTTTTTTTCCACTTCACCTGTGTCCTGAATTTTCCTAGGACCTGTTGTCTTCCTGAGCCTTTGATTGCTGAGAATTCTATTTTCTCAGCCACCTGCAGTCTACTTCTCTGTGCAAGTCACTGTGCAGAGTAGAGAGACAATAGCCATTGTCCTCACCTGGTGACACAGTCTGCAGCGTGGACAGGTGAAATAAAGCAGAGCTGTAGAGTTCCTGGGAGGCTTGTCGGGAAAAGGCTGTGAACTTGATTCAAGAGTGGACCGCCTCTGCATTGTTCCAGCTGTTACCTCTTCTGTAGGGCTGGGCCAGAGGGTGAGCTCAGAGTCCCTTTACTACCCTGAAGCGTATTCCTAACAACTGTTGCTTACTTTCTACAGGATGTGGGGCTTGAGCTGAGCCTTGCTGGCCTTTAGAATGGGATGGGAGAAGTGGATGAGCATCTTCATACTGTAGGACAGCATGAGGCTATATAGGCTAAGGGTAGAGATGAGAAGCCCTTACGTGAGGATGGAGAGATGTGGGAGGCCCAGGAGTAATGTGGTCTCAGAACAGGCATCCCTTATATTTCATAAAGGGCCTGGATCCCTCTGGGCTAAGATCCCACTGAAGAGACACCAGGCAGGATAGGGGATCAAAAAAAAAAGGCTGAGAAGTGGGGCTTCTTCCTTACCTGGGAGCCATATTCCAGTATATCTCATGGCAGACCTTCACTATCAAAGCATGGGGTCTCTTCTGTGGACCTCTCCTCTCTCCTAGCAGTACATTCCAGGTTAGTAGGACCCTAGTAGCCTACAGGGGAATACATTTTCCTGAGATGTCTACCCTGTTCCTCAGCAGACGTTTCCCCGAACTTGAAATAACCAGAGGAATGTTTTGACTTTGTTGGGAGTCAGAGTCTAGATTTATCAGCTAGAGCTAAGAGTCCAGGAATCAGATGCCCTCCACCTAGCTGTGACCTCCATCTTTGCTGTCTCCGGTCTAAGGCTGCTGTCTTAGTTGCTTTTCTACTGCTGTGACAAAACACCATGACCAAGGCGGCTTGTGAAAGAAAGCATTTAATTTGGCTTGCAGTTTCAGGGGGTTAGAGTCCACGATGGCAGAGCGGAGCAGAGGCATGGCGGCAGGAATAGCTGAGTGCTCACATCTTGATCCACAGCAGGGGACAGAGAGAGAAAGAACACTGGAAATGCCATGGATCTTTTGAAACCTCAAAGCCTGGCACACGCATCCTCCAACAAGGTCACATCTCCTAATCTTCTATAAACTTTCCTACCACCTGGGGACCAAGAATTTAAACTTATGAGCCTATGGGGGCCACTCTCATTCCAACCACCACAGCCGCCCAGATTCCCCTCAACAGCATCATCTGTGCCCCGTCCTCTTGGTCCTGCCTCTGCCTCTGTAAAGGGTGCTCCCCCTCCCCCTCCCCCTCCCTCTCCCTCTCCCTCTCCTTCTCCCCCTCCCTCTCCTTGTCCCTTCCATCCCTCCCTCCCTCTTCTGCACCCCACTGTCCTTGATGTAGCTCAGGCTTCATTCACCCTGGACTTCACCTTGGCTTCCAAACTGATATGCAGGTCAACTTTCAACCACATTCAACCCAAAGTGTCCAAGACATAAAATTGTATAGGTGCTTTATAGATGTTACCATGGCAACAGCAGTGATCTGCTGATGCTGATTTTACTTATGAAGCACAACCCTGATTATGCTCTTCTCTTACCCAGTGTCTTAGGAACTTCCAAGTAGCTGTCAGATACAGTCCAAAATCTATAGTTAGGCCTTCTGAGGATAAGATCTCCTGCATCATTTGCCTCTCAGCCAAATTTCTACTACTTTCTACACTTCTGATTCTCCCACCAAATAGAACTACTGTTGTAAGTCTGGAGCTTCCCAGAGTCCAACCAGGTGTCTGCTCACAGTGTTCTCCATGTTTGGAAAGTCTGAGTTCCTACCATAGCAGCTTTTCTTCCTCTATTAGGGGATGTCTGATGGTCTTCTAGACGCTCATTCCTTAAGGCAGATATCATGGATGGCTCAAAAAAGGTACAATTAATGTTTTTGTTCGTTACTTGAAAGGCTTGACTTGTCTCTGAAGCTAAAGTTTGAATCATGGAAGTTAGAAAGGACTGTCTGTCCACACCTCAAAGTCTGGTCCTTGAAGGGATTTGAAAGTTTCCCCATTGTCTGTGGGAAAGCACCCAGCCAGCTGCACATGGATATGACCCCAGCATGTTGTGTACAAACAAATGGGCTTCCCCTCCAACAGACGGGTCAGAGAAGGCAGGGGACCTGTTACTAGATATGGGTCAGGGAGATAACTCAGGTGTGAGCCAGGTATAGCCTATGGTCAGGAGTCTTAAGATAACTGTCACGGAGGGTTTTATTTTCAGGAGACTCCAGTCTTATAGCAACAACTTGGCGTTTAGATGGTAGAACGTCAAGGGAGTAAAAACAGAGTCAGGGTTCTGATCTCTTACTTTGAGCTTCCCTTCGGCTTCTAGGGAAAAGCACAGAGGTCTGATTGCTGCTCCAGAGCAGAAGTCAGCCTGGAGTGTCTCATAGGGAATAGACTCGCTTTCTGGGTCAGTATGTTTGGGAGTGTAACCTCAATCTAGAAACACCTTCTTCTGATCTTCCATTCTTCAGTGAGCAGGGCTTGGGGAGACCATGTAGGGAGAATTCTGGAACTTTGGTTTCCTTTAAAACACAAGAATGTGTTTTTGTTTTAATCCCAGGTGTGGGGAAATGGGGCTGCTTTGGACTGACTGCAGCAGATGACTATGATTTGCCTCAAGCTCTAACAGAGGTGCAATTTTGCCAGCTGTAGATCGTTTCTGCATCTGTGTGACATCTGGAATTCAGGGAATTTTTCAGAGAGTCTATAAATGCTAGGGCCCTGAGAGGTGGGTCAGTGGTTGTTGGTCATTTAGGGGTGGAATTAATTGTGGTTTGTTAGTAGTCACGCTCAAAGGAAAAAAAGAAATTAGATTCAGATCTCTCTACCTCTCTCTATCTTCCCCTCCTCAGGGAGGGGAGGAATAAAGAGTGGGAAAAAGAACACACGAATTAGCAAAGACCAGCTACAAGTAAAGAAAGGACAAGAAGAAAGAAGTTAGACTCAAAGTTCTATCTCTTCCCCCCATCCTTCCTCTCCTATCTAGTGATAGGGGTAAATCTCGGAGGGACGAAGGGTGGGAAAAAGAAGAACCTGAAAAGTAGCAAAGACCAGCCACACACAGGACAGTGGTGACAGGAAGTGAAGGGTCTGCCTCTCCTGCTTTGCAGTCTGGCTCCCCAGGCCCTTGCTTCCATTTCAAACTCACGCTGTGAACAGGCCACCCTCCGGGCCACCATTTGGAAAAGCCATCTCAGCCTGACACTCACTGCCTGTAAATGGCGTAGAATTAGGCTAATCAGTGGCTCTTAATTTCCCAACAAATGCGGGTGCTGTGCTAATTGCCAGGGTCCACACCGGCAGATCCCCAGTTGGCGGCATCAAATAAGAGAAGTGGTAATTTGGGGGCTGGAGTGGGGGAAGGCCTGCTTTGTTGGCTGAGCCAGTTAAAAACTATACTAGGCCACATGAACCAAAGCAGAGCCAGCCAGAGCCTGGCCCTCTTGATCAGCCAGGGAATTGGGTGAGTAGCCCCCAGAGTGTGTGCTGGAACTGAATCTCCGAGTAGATGTCCAGCATCTTCTTGTCCACGAGTAGATTTGTTCTGTTCTTATTCATGGTGGAAGATTTCACCAGCAGCATGGCATGGCAGGGCAGCCCATCAGGGATAAAGCATCCCCAACCTTGGTCTGCTGTTACCATGGCAACATGGCATTTCCAGACTCTCCAGGCAACCTTATGGCATCTGCTGCTGTAAGCGATTCATGTGGAAAAGGGCCACTGCTCCTTCTCCAGAGAGAGCAAGCTATGAAGGCAGGGCATCATTCACTGGAGGAGGGGGTGGGCGCAGGGTCTCAAAGGAAGTGGCTCTTCAAGTCAGCCTGTCTACTCCAGTCTGGGGGCAGGGGACAAAGCTGCCAGGTCAGAAGCAACTGAGGACACAGAACAAAGGCTGGTTGTGGAGTATGTGCATGATACTGACAGTTTGGCTAGGTGGCAGGGCAGAAACTGATGGATAAGGCATGGTCAGCTTTGCCCTGCTGAAACCTGCCACTTTAGCTCTGCCTGGCAAACCCTGACCTTATCTTCAGTTGTATCCAGGTTATATTCTGATGCCTTCCCCACCTGAACTTCCGGACGGACACACATGCCTTCCTCTGAGTGGGTGTCCCTCCCCTCCTGTCTCTGTTTCCTGTTGTGTGTTATCTCTCCAGTGTTCCCTAGATTCCTTGAACCTCTACTCTTCCTCTGTGGGGATACAGAGAGAAAATGCTTATTCAAGGTCAGGCAGGAATCCAGAAGCTGAGAGACACAGGTTAAGAACTCAGGATCCAGGCAGGCTGAGCCTTGATTATTTCCTGGCTTTCCCACTGGCTTGGAGGCGAGCCTAAACTTCAACTAAGCCCCATCTTCTTCTTCTTCTTCAGGGTGAAATGAATGAGCGCAGATCCTGGACATCCTTATCCTGGGTTCTTAGGGTAGTGAGATGGCAGAACAGAAGTGGGTCAGAACAGAAGCCTAGTGTGGAGTATCATTAAACGTTAGTTATTTTCTTTAAAAAATGAGACTCATTCATCTCCACACCTTTCTCCTTTGCTCATACGAGGCACTGAAATAGCATTTTATGTGGAGTTGCTATCAGGTGGATGTCTTTGCCTGGCTGGCTGCTGTCGTGATGGAAAGGAGCCATCCACATTGGTGGCTATACACTTCCTATCTGGTGTTCATAGCATCGACACTGCATGTGGAGCTGGAACCCTGTCAGGCTGAGTCTGTCCTGAAGTTCAGCCTGCACAGTGAAGTGTGTGCCCAGTAAAGTCTGGTCCCTTTGTTAGATGCTCCATGGCCTAGGATGTCAACCATGGACCTCCGTGAAGGAACATAGCTTCCTCCCTTTGGGAACAGCAGGTATTCATAGTCCCTAAAACCTAATTTTATGATCTGCAAAGGATTTCCGTTCACTCTCTTGAAGTGAATAGGCCCTGAAATCATCAGCAGCAAGAGTGACCTATTCTGTGGATAAAGTCTCTGCATCTTTATCACAGGGCACTTCCTGTCTGAACCCACACAGTAGGGAGTCTGGAGAAGGCCTTGTTCTCATCTTCTGATCACACCTCTGTTGGTCCTCCCCAGGAAGGAAGCTTTGGCATGTGTAGCTCTTTGCAAATGATCCCAGTGAGATAAAGCCCATGAGTGTAGCCTCAGAACATCTTAAATTTGATCATGATGCCCCATCACTTAAAAGCTGGCAGCCATTCTCCTGGAGGTGCTCGGGTGCCACCATCCTGCTTCAGGTGTGTGCTGGGGCTGATGGTGCCTGGAGGGTCTGACAGTTTGAGTGACAGGTGAGGCGGTGTTTCCCCGGGAGCCATCTCCAAGTCAACATGGCTGCATGTGCCGCTGGGCTGTTTTCAGGAGGCAGAGCTCAGCAGAGCTGGAGAGTCACTTGGGGCCACTGAAGCTGATTCTTTCTGTCTTCAGGTGCTAGAACAGAGACCCTGAGAGACCATGGCGTACCCAGGCCCATCTACCAAGCAAGTGTAAATCAGGCCTTGGGTCTGACACCAGCCTTTGGGTTTAGCACTGCACTGCTGTGACAGTGTTCGATGTCTGCATTCGTTGGAACTGATTTTAAAGTACTAGGTAAAGAAAGAGGAAGGGTATGGGGAGATGGTGCTGTGGGTAAGGCATTTGCCCCCAAGCCTGGGGACCTTAGCTCAATTCCAGAACCCACAGAGAAGTGGAGGAAAGAAATCAGCTCCTGAAGTTGTTCTGTGATCTCCACACATTGTTCTGTGACCGTGCACACCATGCAACTGTGCACCTACACGCTCGTATACAGACTCTCTTAACTAATTTTTCAGGGAAAGGAGTTTTTCAGAGATGTATGCCTCAGACAATAAGTGGACTTTTTAAGAGATAAATTATAAAAGCAACATAGGAACATTGAAGGAGATGTAGATAATAGAAAATAATTTTATTTAAAAATCAAAAAGCTAAGCAATCCCATCAGTCCTCAGAAATAATCTGGCAGGGGCTGGTGAGATGGCTCAGCGGGTAAGAGCACCCGACTGCTCTTCCGAAGGTGATAAGTTCAAATCCCAGCATCCACATGGTGGCTCACAACCATCCGTAACGAGATCTGGCGCTCTCTTCTGGGGTGTCTGAGGACAGCTGCAGTGTACTTACATATAATAAATAAAATAAATCTTTAAAAAAAAAAGAAATAGTCTGGCAAACAGGTTTGTGTCTTGTAGACAAAGGATTGGTCTGATGGATCCTTAGACCCTACAGGTTTGACTCTGAATGTAGAACCAACCAGAGAGACACGTGGGAACTGTACTCAGCGCTATGAACGTCCCATAGATACTATGACTAATCCTAGTAAGGATAACACCCCCTCGCTTTGGCAGTGCCCTCCAGGTAACCACTTCTCCAGTGTTCAGATTTGACTGTTGGGTCATCATTAGGGAAAGTCTTCAAAGAAATAAAACTATTCTCATTCACGCACCTAGGAGCAATGGGGTTCCTCACGGCTGAGGGCTACCATCACAAAGCAGGGGCATTCAGTAAACATCAGTGTGTGAATGAGTGACTGGATGCTGGCTCTCCTTCTAGAAAACGTTATGGGAAGCATCTGATCCCTTGGTTAGAGTCCATGGAGCTGGGCAGTCATGGCTGAGTACCCCTTACCACTGCTCTATGCAGGGCGGCACCATGGTGCCAGTTTTGTGCCCTGAGATACTGAAAAGAGTTCCGCTAATGTTTCTCCTGCCGCAGTGCCTATCAAATTCTAGAATGCACCAGAACCTCCCCCCTGGGGAGGTGTTCAGACTGGGGGTGGGGGTGAGCATCTAGCCTCTTGTGAACAAGCAAGAAGGTTGTCAGGACATTGTTGGGGATATAGTGGCTTACTTCTTGGAGCTGGAGAAGCCAGAGTCAGCCCAGGTCATGCAGTCCTGTAGGAGACAGGTTCCCTTAGAATCTAATCTGCATGCCTCATCTGCATCCCTCCCCCCTTGTACCACAACAGCAACTGGGCCAGCAAACAAATGACACGGCAGAGAATAACAAAACGGTTTCCATAGCGATGCTTAGTAGCTCGTGCCTGTCAGCAGGCCTCAGACAAACACTAGTCTGAATCCTGGCTAGAGCCCTGTGAGCTCTTACCTGCTCCAAGCACGGGGAGGAAAGGGGTAGGGTGGCGTGGTTTTGTCCTGTGATTGTTGATTGTATACTTCGGAGATTTCCTCCCCCCACCTCCCAAGTTCTCTAATAGCTGGGCGCAAGATAGACCAGACCAAAGAAGGCTGGGAACTGGCTCCTGGGCATGAAACAGGGCCATCCCAGCCACACTGAGGGGTGCCAGCTGAGCAGGTATCATGTGACAGACTCTGCTGGGTACTGTATGTATCTGTTTAAAGACAACAAAGACAAGTGAGAAATGACAGACCTGTGTACAGATGACGAAGCCAAGACCTAGGTGTGCATGCCAGATGACAGCAAGAGCAAATCCAAGCCTGGCCAGGCCCCATAGCTACTGAAGCCTGGCCGGGCCCCATAGCTACTGAGTCCTGGCCGGCCCCATAGCTACTGAGTCCTGGCCGGCCCCATAGCTACACCCCATAGCTACTGAGCAGCAACAGCTGGTTCCCAAAGGTCTGCTCCCACCCCTGAGGAAGAATTCAGACTAAGTACTGGCCAGTGGCTCCTGCTCATCTCAGGAGGGACAGGGACTTCAGGCAACTCATTCTAAGAGCTGCAGTGAAGTAGTTCAGGCCTGCCTGCCAGAAAAGAGCTAGGTGCGGAGCTGCTCACACACACACACACACACACACACACACACACACACACACACACCACGAGCACGCATACAGCAGTTCCTTTGGTAAGGATTGTTATCATTGCCTGCCCAGCTCCTCAGTCTGACCTCCTCTCAGGAGACTGTGCCACTCTAGGGGCAATTAGGAACTGTTCGTGCCAGAAACAAATATTCACTGAGCATCTTTTTTGATTGTATGAGGATTTTTTTAGGTTGGTTTTTTTTTTTTTTTTTTTTTTTTTGGATAAAGCTATTGAATAAAACCCAGGTTTTGCTCCCTTGGAGTTTTGCATTCTAGCAGAGATGAAAAGGTTCTGACGGCTGTGGCATGTAGGGAGAGAAAGGCCCGGAGCTCTCAGGAGTTAGACAACATCTCCCCCAAGAGACCCTGGCGGCAAGGTCTGTGCATTTCTCTTTCAAATATCACACTTTCTGGGCACGACGCTTCTCCCATGAAGCCGTTCCGGGAGAGGGTTGCTCGGCTGTGTCTGTGTGAGCAGCCCGTGTCAGCAGCTTGGCCACTCACCTGGAGAAACACTGCTTCCTTGGACCAGGGCTTGCAGCTACACACAATGACAAACGTCCTTTCAAGCATACAGTTTTTATGACAGTAAAGATAGTCACAGAGAAAATGAATACGTATTGACCCATACAGTATTATAAATCTAAGACAGTCACTTGGTTCATGAAAAAGCAAAGCCAGAAACTGACTTAGAGTGGCTCAGGACCTGAGTGGCACATGGCTGGCTCCTGACTGCCCTGCGTCATCCCTCCTACTGTTCTCACGGGGGTCTCAGGTTTATACTCCCTTCAGCTCTCCACAGGGCTCTGTCTATGGAATGTGTTCATTCACATGTGTCTGGCAAGAACCTCTGTCATTTGCTTGCTTGCTTGCTTGCTTGCTTGCTTGCTTGCTTGCTTGCTTGCTTGCTTGCTTGCTTGTTTTTGAAGCCAGGTCTCTCTATGTAGCCCTGGCTATATTGGACCTCAGCTATACCAGGCTGGCCTCAAACTCACAGAGAACTTCTGCCTGCCAAGTGCTGGGATTAAAGATACGGGCCACCAAGACTTGGCACCTCCATGTAGACTGCCCGAACTGCTCCTCACTTTCTCCCCCCAAACTGTCCTTTTCCCAGGCCCCCTCAGCTCCACAGAGAGTGTTCCTCTAAGGGTGTATATGAGCCCTAGGGGAGGACTCCACACTTTGGGCAGCCGTGTTGTGTCACGGCTGGTCCTCAGAGGCAGCCGAGGCATCACCTTATATTGAATCTGCATCTGTGTTTTGAACTTGATCAAACTCAGCACCCAGTGAGACATGTACTGTTTCAAGGGAGCTTGGGACTTCTGATGTGAGGATCCCATCATCATACCACTGTTGTGCTAGGGAACCCCAGGAGAGCATAGCACAGTCCACAGGAAATAGTATCCTGTGTATTAATTAGGTAGGCAACCATTGGGCTGCACACTAGAACTGGCTCCTACCTGTGGCCTGCTTTTATGTGATGGCATAGCCATTCTTCTTCTTCCTTTTTCTTTCTCTCTCTTTTTTTTTGAAAATAAAAGTTTAGATGTATTTATTTTATTTGTATGTGTTTGAATACATGTGTGTACCACGTGGTTTCCTGGTGCCCACAGAGATCAGACAACAATATTAGATCAGATCCCATGGAACTGGAGTTACACATGATTGTGACCCACCTCATGAGTGCTAGGAACCAAATCCAGGTCCTCTGCAAGAGCAACAAGTGCCTCGGAGCCCTCTCTCGAGGCCGCACGCCGTTCTCAGACGACCTTCAGCGGATTATTAAAAAGAGAACTGGTGGGACTGGAGAGATGGCTCCTTGGACAGTGTACTTGCTGTGCAAGCCATGGAAAACAACAGGCATGGTGGCACACACCTGTGTCCCCACACTGGGAGATAACAAGATCATCTCTGGGCTTGCGGTCCAACCCCTCTAGCCAATCAATGACCTCCGAGTTCAGTGAGAGACACTGTCTCAAAAAATAAGGTAGAAGAACAATGAAGAGACCCAACCTTGATCTCTGACCACACGCATGTGCACACACATATATGACACACACACAAAGGGAAGGAGAAAAGGCGGGGCAGCACACTGCTGGGGCCCTCACACGGAAAGTACTTCTGTAGTAATAAGTTCAGTGAGGCCCAGCGTGCAACGTGTGGCATTTAGCGCAGTGTTTGGAGCCCGTTCCATATTCTCGGCGCTCAGCTTTGTGAGACTGCCACACTGGGCTGTAACAACCTAAGCAAATAACACACACAACTCGAGTAAGTTCTCCTCAGAGTATCGGGGAAGAGATGTCTGGGCCTTTGCCAGACTTCTCCTACCCAGCAGGCGTGAACGTCCTGGCTCTGGGCCTCATCTTCTCAACCCTGAGTGTGGCTTCCTCGGAGCAGTTCCCTTTGGCAAGAGAAGGATGGCATGCCAGCTGCCCATAGAGCTGTGTCCTGTGGTGAGGTCAGCTCTGTCTTCCTCCCACCCCCTATCCCTGCTTCCCAGCCCTGCCCCTGCTGACAGTCAGCTGTGCATCTCACCAGGGCCAGGCACTTGGCCCATGCAAAGTGACAAACTGGGCCCTAAAAGGTCCTGGGCTTTCCCCACTCCTCCCTGCTCCTGATCGGCCTGGTGAAGTTCCAGGGGGTATGTGTCATTCTCTCGTATGTGTTTCTGACTCTTGCAAGCCAACCTGAAGATGTGTGTTTCCCCAGACCTGAGCCCCTGGCCAGTACTACTTCCCTCCCAAGGAGGTGAAGCCCTCTCTTGAAACAGTGGTCTGTAAAACAAACTCCTTGTGTAAGATGTAAACATTGGCATCATGGAAAAGTCAGGAGTATTTCCTAATAAAGATGTGTTTTCAGTGTTTACGTACTGTTGAAAAACTTGAACATAAAAGGCCCAGTGAACCTGCTGGATGTAATGGCACACCTGCATTCCAGTGCCTGGGGGGTAGAGACAGGAGGATGGAGGTTCAAGATTATCCTTGGTTATATCGTTAAGTTCAAGGCCAATATGAAATTCATGGGAACCTGTTCCACCCCCCCCCCCAAAAAAAAACCCAAATCAGTAAATAGAGTCATAAGTACATGTCTGCTAAAAGATCTAGAACAAAATTTTAAGTCAAACTGAAAGCAACACCAGCAAAAAGCACCAGGTCATGTAGCTTTTGGATTTGAGCACTCACATGTTTTTATATTAACTGGTATTGGGGGATATTACCTGAGCTGTGGAGGACTGGAGAAACAGTATCCAAAGAGAAGAAAGTACCCAGGAAGCAGAGCGTTTAGCTCTACCGATTTCATTGGTAATCAAAGTACACATTAAAACAGCGAGACACCATTTTGTGTTCAAATTGGAAAAGAGTTTTAAAAACCCATGATGTTAATAAACACTGGTGATGTGGGAGAGGGGCAGAGATGCCCACAGATCACCAAAGTCATGTTCGAAGAGTATCCTGGCAGTCCTCCTACAGTTCTTGGGCATCTCCAAGGTGGCGTACCCGCTGGCCGGGAATCCCCGTCCTAGAAATGTAATTTGAGAAGGTAATCGGAGGGAGCCGCAGAGATTCACGCACAAAGATGTTCACACAATGCTGTAGGAAAATGGAAAGTCAGAGACAGCCTGAGCATCTGATGATGGCCTGCAGGTTCAGTTCATTGTCTCATCCTCAAAGTGTACAGTTAGACGGCCACTATAAAGAAATTGCTTAGCGAAAGTCTCCATAAACAAAGTGAGGCGACGCACCCCAGACTTCTCGGGAGAAGACACTTGCAATGTATAGAACTAAGGTGTCAATAGGAAAAGGAAAAGACCGACAAGGCGGAGAATGTGAACATGTGATCCACAGAACCCAAGATGGCGCAGACTCATAAAGGGAGCTCTTTCCCGTCAACAGGATCTCAAGCTAAATGAATGTAGTCAGCAGAGTGTCAGTAGTCTACAGGGAAAGATGCAGAGGAACACATCTGTAAGGTGGTCAGGGCAGTACTGCTTATAGCAGCAGCCATTTTGGTAATGTATAATATCATGTTGCAGATTGGTATCTTTAGTTCGGTGGCAGCAGTGATGAACTGGTCTTCCCATGAGTGTGGCTAAGTGGAACATACCTTCACATAAGGACGGGCCGTTGATAAGCTTGGTCTATAAAACATTGGCACAGATAAATGTCTAAGTGTGAAGAACAGGTCATATAAAAGGTGTGTATCAGTGATGTGAGTTTATAAGTCTTTAAGACAAACTAATGTGAGTGTGCATAGCGTTTATGGAATACATATATGCGCACATACATGTACATAGAAACAAGCATGAAAATGGTGGACACTGACTTGGAACGTGGGAGACACTGGGGTTGTTCTTGGCGGTGGAGTTAGCGGGGCTCAGTGGTTGGTACGCCTGTGGTGAATGAAGAGCCAAGGAGGAAAGCCATGAGTGGAGCATGAACAGCTGGGGGGGGTGGCAGAATGGGGTCCAGTGACTTGAGGTGGGGGGGCAGGGGAAATGGGCCATGAACATACCCTGTTAATGACCACAAGCTCTGCTTTCTTCCTGTGTATGCTGGGCGTTACAGATGTCTGTGCCCTCTCTTCCGCAGGGGACAAGTGCTGTTCCTGGGGCTGGAACGAACACGGCATGTGTGGGGATGGCACTGAGTCCAATGTCTGGACTCCAACTCCAGTGCAGGCTCTGCCACCATCACCATCAAGACTCCTCCTCGTGGGCTGTGGGGCTGGCCACTCCTTGGCCTTATGTCAGCTGCCATCACATACTACGCTGTGCCAGGATCTCAAGGTCACCTGCCCACTCCCAGATGCTACAGAGAACCCTGAATCTCAGGGTGCCGTGGACAGAGACAGACTGGAAGGAGAGGCGATCAGTGACCTCAACCCAGAGAAATTCTGACAGGACGAGAAATGGGGGTGTGGGGGGCGGGCATGAGTGAGACGGTTAAATAAAGTGGCTTATACCAACAGATGATTTCCTGGAGAATCCTTCTGATAGATTATGGGGTCAGAAATCTTCCTGTCAGCTTGAGAGGGGATCAGGAAGCCCTGACGCTGGGCAGGACCACGGGCCAGAACAATGAGGAACTGCTTACCCAGCGCTCAGAGAGGCCCGAGCCATGGAGGGGACATCCTTTCTACTCAGCAGATGTGGATGAGGGTCTCCTCACTAAAGGATGTGCAAAGTAAAAACATCAGAAGGAGGCTCCAGCCCTGCGTGATGTCCACCCCAAGTCCCTGCGTGATGTCCACCCCATGGCCGTGTTTAGGTCAGAAGGTGGTGGGATTCTAGGCCACATTTAGAGCAGCACACACTTCCCCTCTGACTTGGGGGTTTATTTTCTGTCCAGAGCCCATAGCTCTGCCTGTCCGAGGGTACCAAGGCCCCTCGCCTGGAGATTCAGAAGGAAAGGCACCCATGCCTTCATAACCAGGGCCCAAGCCGAGGCTGGGTGGGAAGAATGGAATGGGGAAGTGGAGAGAATGCTGGGCTTCCGGGGAGACCCAGCAGCGGAGACCCCAAGAGCAGACAAGGCTGTCTGGGGCCACTGTAGCAGGCGAACTGTATCATCTCAGAGCTGGGATGTCTAGGCTCCAGTAGCTTCCAGTGGTTACAGAATCCTAGGACATTAAAGCTGGGGACCTCCCATCCCCATAAAGCCTAGAGGCCTCCAAACTACACTCCTCAGAGTCTGGCCTGATGGCATATGATAGAGCTAGGTGGATCTCTGTGAGTTTAAGGCCAGCCTGGTCTACATAGAATGTTCCAGGCCAGTCAGGCTCACATAGTAAGACATAGTCTCCAAAAAAAAATAAATAAATAAAAAACAACAACGACCAAATCAGCAGCCTACATTCTTGAGAGCTTCAGACATCTCCTGGCAGATGGTGAGAAGCTTGCCCATCTCCTGCTTATGTGAGGCGGGGTTGGTTTTGTCTTTACGCTATGTCATGTGCTCCGCGTGAGGCTGTATTTGGTAAGTGGCTCCTTAGGAAAGTGTAGAAACTGCTGATCTCATCAACCCTTCTTGTTGCTCATCAGGAGAAAATGGAGGCTGAACCAGACAACAGTGGGATAGTGAGGAGAAGTGGGTTCAGCTCAGAAGCTTTGGAGAAGTCCGTTCCAGATTCCGCAGGCCTGAGGCTAGACACTCCCTGCAGCCACAGTCTGACCTGTGGCCCCAGGCATGAACTATACCCTGATCTGCACAGCCCCACCTACAGACAACATTTGTACTGAGATCTTCTCTTGCTAGCATGGCCAAGCCCACAGAGATAGAGCAGTCACCCAGTATGGAGCAAGCTCAAGGTTACTGTCCTGTAGGCTGAGAGGTTGGCAGCAACCAGGCCCCAAAGCATTCATCCCCATGTGACCCATTCTACCTAGACAGTTTCCACTCACAAGGAGCCTACACCATCTTGCCCAGAGGCAAGCTACCTCCTGTCTCTTTCAGTGTGTGCTGGAAAACTGCACACCCCGAGCTTCCCATTCAACCATGCACCTTAGAGCCCAGTGCCGCGTTCATAGGAGATAGACATGTCCTGAACAGGGTCAGTGCACAGGCCCTGACTCAGTTCTTTGATCTAGAGCCTCAGATCTTTACAGGTGGGTCAGATCCTTCTAGAAGCAGGTCCTTGTTGGAAGGAGTGCTTCCCTGTCCGCCACCTTACCTCAGCAGCCCCTATTCTGCCTTTCCTGATGGCAGTATGGCCAGAAGACATTTCTCCTCCCCCTGCTGCCTGGCTCTGATGGGTAAAAACTCCAGAGACGAGGAAGGACGGTTGATAAGTCAAGGTTGGTTGGTTGCTGCTGCTGTTGTTGTTGTTGTTGTTTTTCCTTCAGCCTTTGGTAGCTGTTTGTCTTTCTAAGATGTTGTCCAAGTCCCATTTCCTGGCAGTCCATGAAGGAGCCAGCGCTTGGCCAACTCTAGAGCTAAGCAGAATATAAATGAATGATCTTCTCAGTATCCCCAGGGATCATTGGAGTGCGACCTTGACTGAGTGAGCTCTGAGGTCCCCATCCTTATCCGCTCCACTTTATTCTGTTTACAGCTTTCGGAGAACCAGTCTACAGGCCTCGTGGGCACTTGACACTGTCACCTACCTCACTCACCTGCTTAGGCTCATTAGGGTCACAGGAGCCTAAGAAAAGAGCTCAATGTGATTTTGCTTTCGTTCCTCATCCTTGTCCCTCATGAGAAGGAAGAAATACAGCACACACACACACCCCATTGTATGACTGCAGGTGTTTGGCCAGGCCCTGGAGTAAGTGTCAACCCAGCACTCAGCATCTGTCGCCATGCCTACTGCTCACACTCACCCTCCCCTTCTGATCACAGGTACCTATCTTCCCTTGTCCCATCTTCCACCCTTGATTATGATAGCCTGAAGTCATTGAGCATAACCTTGGATGGTGTGCTGGCTAGTTTTATGCCAACTTGACACAAGCTAAAGTCAGCTGAGAGAAGGGACCCTCAATTGAGAAAAACACCTCCATAGACTGGGCTGCAGGCAAGCCTATCGGGCACATTTCTTAATCAGTGATTGACAAGGAAGGTCCAGCCCGTGGTGGGTGGTACCATACCTGAGATGGTGGTCCTGGGTTCTATAAGAAAGCAGGCTGAGCAAGCCAATCGGGGCAAGCCAGTAAGCAGCACTTTTCCATGGCCTCTTCATCAGCTCCTGCCTCCAAGTTCCTGCTCTGTCCTGACTTCCTTCAGTGATATGGAAGTGTAAGCTGAATAAACCCTTTCCTCCCCAACTTGCTTTTGATCGTGGTGTTTCATTGCAGCAGTAGAAACTCTGACTAAGATGGGTAGCCTGGTGCCTAGCGAGTGAATCCAGGCCTGTACCTCAGAATAAGTCCTTTTCACCATGCCCAGACATCGTCTACTCTGGGTGAGGTGACTTAGTGGTCATTAGCAGTTAGCCATGGGAGATAGTGGGGACAAGTTAGAAGTGGGAGCCAAGTATGACTGCCACAACCTCAGAGCTGCCTCCTGATTGGAGCCCAGAGGTGGGTCAGAGTAGTGGACAGGCGGGGAGGCTGGTGGCCTTTCAGAAAACTAGCCGAGGGGTAGGGGTAAGCTTCACCCACCGGGCAGCAAGAGTGGGTTCATCCAGCTGTGAATCAGGAGATATCTAGAACAGAACATAAAGTGGCCCTTCTGTCTGTCACAGCTGTACACACCATGAAAATGGCAGGAGGCAAAACCTAAGAGCCCCGATTCAGAATCAGGTCTTTAATATTTCCCCAATCAAGGACCAGACCCAGAAAGTCATTAGCTAAAAAACAGCCCAATGCAAACTCTGGAGCTTACAATCTTGAGTTCACGGTTCACCGGGCTGTGCGGCTTTGGGCTAGTTGCCCTTTTGTACTTCATTGTCTTGGCTGTAATATGGGGTGATTCCGAACTGGCATTGGGCAATGTGTGTAAAATGCACCCTACACAGTAGATCCCCGATATATGTTAGTTCCCCCTCTCTAGCTGTGGTGC
The DNA here is from genome assembly GCA_902729485.2 of Mus minutoides. Lineage (NCBI taxonomy): Eukaryota > Metazoa > Chordata > Mammalia > Rodentia > Muridae > Mus > Mus minutoides. Next base: position 1,216,490 of record LR755131.1, read on the forward strand.
TTCTACAAGCCTGTCTTCCAGATGGCTTTGTGTTATTCAGTAAAGTCTCATCTTCCTAGGAGATTCCTGGCTTCTGTCAACACCGACCTCAGAGAACAGCCCGGGCTGTTTCCCTTCTGTATCTTGAACTCAGAAGAGAATAGTGGTTAACAACCCTCAGTTAGGTGAAGCCTGGGTACCAGGAAGTGGAGGCAAGTTGTCAGGGAGGTGAGAGTGAATAGGTCAATCTTTGCTACCCACCTTCAATGCCCTGCCCACCCATAGGGTCACAGACTTCAGGGAGGTGACAGGGAGACTGAAGCCATAGAGAGGGCTGACACCTTTGTGCTGATGGCCTGGAGCAGCATGCTGCCTGCTCTGACCTCATCTTAAAATGCTCAGAGGTTGGCAGTGTAGCCTTTGGGGACTCTTTCCACCAAACATTCTGAAATCACTAATGGATCCGGAAGGGTCAGATCCTCCATTCTACCCCACACCCAAACCTGCAAATGAAGATTCCCAGAACCAACTCCACCCTTTCCCAGGTCATCAATGAGCTTGTCTCTAGACAAGGCCTGGGAGCTGGCCAGGGCACCCAGAGCTGACCGTCGGGCCCAGCAATAGTCCCAGCAGGGAAGTGTCTGTGGCTGCGCAGGACAGCGAGATGCTCTGACATGGCTTCCGGCAGAGAACCACCGAGATGAGTCACACAACCATAGCAGGTGAGCCCCACAGAGCATGTGCCAGACATTACGTCAGGGCTTCATCCACCTCTGAAGACTTGCTTCCTTCCCTTGACCCAACGGAATCTGTTGCCCTAACCTGCAAGGGGCAGCAGCATCCTCAGAGCCCAGCAGCACCGCAGCTCAGAGGACTACCGTAGTAGCCACACCCACTTAGCAGAACAGAATGGAGAAACAGCCTGGAGGCAATAAAAAGTCAACGCACTCCTTCAGATCAAAAGTCAGCTCTTTATTGCCAGGGCCAGGGCCTGGGAAGGGGAGGTTGCTGTCTTTCCAGGAAATGTCGCACCGAGAGCTCGAGATGTTGCTTTTTTTTTTTCAACTCAAGCATGTGTTTTTCAAAAATATCATCTTTCCCCACACACACACACTAATTTTAGAATCAGACCAAAGCCAAGCTACTGTCCTCTGTTTCTGTTGGGAAAATACTATATTTATTCGAGATGCAGAAGCGTGTCTCTGCAAACCTCCAATCGCTTCAGAAAAACAAATCTGCCTTCGACTAGACAGAAACCGTGTTACAAAATTTATTTCATGCTCGAATCTCTTTGCATAACATTGGGCATGCAGTTTTTTTTCTTTATTTTATTTTATGTTATTTTACTCTGAAGTACTAAATTGCATACAGTGCCAGTTCTCGCCTTGATAAAGGTGGAGGGGAGGCACCCCTCTGGTGGTCCTGAACTGGAGGTACTCTACATCCTGGCTTTAGAATGACACTGGAAAATCCATATGGTGTAACTATGAACAATTTGTTATGAAACTTGGTCACACTGGATCTACACACCAAGATGAGAAAATCAACCTAAACTAGCCGCTGTCGGGGTCTTGGGGAGAGAGGCCCGTTGGGCCACAAGCATGCCAGACAGAGGTGGAAAAGGGTGGCAGTGTGAATTTCCACAATCCTATTCGGAGCAGAGTTCTTGGTTTTCCACGTGAGAGGTGGGCTATGAAGGTGAGGTCAATGTGACCGATGACTGACTGTCCTTTGGAACCTTTCCTCTAGGTCTTGTGTACAAAAAGCAATCCGCTCTCCGGCCCCATCCTTGTTCCCTGACCTCCCCCTCCCCCGCCCCCACTCCCGGAAAAGTACAGGTTTCTACTGAGCGCCGTTACAGTTTGACTCCAGACACCATGTGTCGAAGAGTGCTGAAAGAAAATAAGGGACTCTTGCTTTTCTCTCCATTGTTGGTGGTGGTTAGGGTGATCATACAGTCACAGCAGGGGCTGGTGGGTTTGGTTTAGCTGGGTTTTTCTGTTTAACTTCATGCAAGTCATGCTAAGGCTCCCCTTGACCCCCCTCCCCAAATAAAAGGTAACTTCTAAAAAAGAAAAAAAAGAAGAAAAGAAAAGAAAAGAAAGAAGGGCGAATCCTCTACGGTCAGTTACCATGGGCCGTAGAAAAAGCTACGTCCGTCTTAGTACAATGCCTGGGCCACTCGGACTCGTCCGGCAAACCTGCATGGCGTGAATTTACTCTGTCCGAGGGTGAGGAGGGGCTGCAGGTCCACCCAGATGCTTAATAGCCACCAGTGTCCTCGGCCAAGCCGCCTGGTCAAGTCACTCTCACAGCCTCTGTCGGCATATACTTAGCAATGACAGGGCTTTCTTTGCAAAGATCTGTATGTAGAGAATACAATTAACACTTGAGCTCCTCTTCTTGCCGTCCCCTCCCGCTCGCTCGCTTGCTCGCTCGCTCGCTTGCTCCGCACTTAGTTGTTAAGGAAGGAAGAGGAAAGGCTGAACAGCCGCATGCAGAGGCAGGCAGGTTCTTCTCCAGCTGGCTTGTTTCCCATGCAGCGGACCAGCCTAGCAGCCTCTTTCTCTTCCCTCTTGGGGGGGACAGGTGAAGTCCCTACTTCTGCTCTGCACCTGCAGACCTAAAGGGCTCCGAATCAGCCAGAGCAAAGCAAGTTCTTGTTGCTATCAGGAGCCGTGAGAGCCGGGCTGGATGGACACGGATGGGGCCTTCACCCTTGGTGCCTCCCAAAGAGTCCAGCACTCAAACCCGGGTGGGTTCTGAGACTGGGGGTCACCTATGGATGGGGCTTGTGCTCCCTAGAACTACTAGGAAATGGGGTGCTTCTGTCCCACATCCCCTCGACTTCTGGAAGCACAGTAGAGATACTCTGTCCTTTTAGGCCACACCGACTGATCCAGGATTCAAGACAAGGGGGTCAGGCAGCCCATGGGACCTTGCCGGGCAGGGTGCAGCCGTGAAGATCGCTTCCCCCTACTCTTCAGGGTGGCCCCCTGCTCCTGGGCATTCTACAGGCTTTACCAGGGAATAAGCCAGTTGCAAAGAGAGCAGCAGCCCCATCCACGCCACGGATGGGGCTCCCCGCAAGGCTGGTAGCCCTCTGCCATGCAGCACCATGCAGGAGCAGCACACCGCGCTGAGGTCCAGGGGACCTCAGGCAGGGCAAACAAGCAGAGACCAGCCTGAATCAGATCGGCATAACTAAGCAGTCGCGCGCAACCCAAAGGACTGTCCCTCATCTTGGTGGAGGCTACCTCTCCTCTTCTAGACCTGCCTTTCATTCTTGAAGTTTAAAGGTTTCCTTGTGTCTGATTTAACCATTCCGGACACTAGAGTAGCTGACAAAGGCTCTCAAGAGTGTGACTCCCCTCTGGCCCACCCTTCTTCCTGCCATGTGTCTGTGTGAGGTGCATGAACATGCATGAACTTCCCAGCTAGTCTGCTGCACTGAGAAAGACCCAGGCCAGCGCCTGCAGCCCTATGTGGAAGGTTCTGAATGTCTCCCCAGGCAGCCCATGCTAAACCTCTCCAGATCCTGACTGCAAGAACGCCGCTAGTCACAGCCTTCACAAGGGGGCGCTGACTACCCCCTGGGCAGTAATAATATGCTCTGTCCATGGAAAGAGCTATATGAGTCCTGTTGACACACCTCATCCTGGCAAGCTCTCTGTCTGCCACTCCCAGGATTCTGACACACACGGCTTTACCTCTACAAGGATAGTGGCCTTGTCTCCCAGCTCCAAAGCCACCGTTCTATGAAGCTTCCCTTTCCACTGGCCTGCAGTTTCTCTTTAAAGGATACTTCTTCCATAGCCGAACCTTAAACTAAACTTCACAGGATGGTGGCCAAGCCACTAGTTCTCCACAACTAGAGGCTAGGAGAGAACACTTTACCTTTTGGACATGTTCTGTCTCACTGGAGAAATCTGAAGGAGCTGAGACTCCACCCTGCCTCCTTGAGTACCCCTTGGCTTGGGATTACAGACCGTGGTCATCAACCCTGGCCAAGTCCCTTTCTACCCTTGAACTGAATACCAACCTACAGCTGCCTGGGCCTTGGCTTCTCTCTGCCAGCTTGCTTCCATCCCCCTTGGAGAAAGAACTCTGACCTCCAGAGGTGAATCTCCAGAGGAATCCCCTCCTGACCCCCTCAGTGTGCCTACCTACCCCTCAGCACCCCTTGCCCACCGCCCTGACCACCCATCTGCAGGAGCGCAAGGCGGGCCCGGCCAATGCAGAGAGCTCCAAGTTCCTCTACATACCCTTTCTCATTCCTCCACCAGGTGGGCACGCGTACTCCCCGGTTGATAAGAGGAAGCAGGGTCCGTATCTCTCGCGGGTGCCCGAGCGGGTAAAGGGCAGGCCCTCATCGGGAGTGAGGGCCTGGTCTATGTGGGGGCAGTCTTCGTTCGCCAGCGCGGCCTTCGCCACCTCCCCATTCAGTTTGGAATCTTCAAACATATAAGCAGAAGCTATTGAGACACCGAAAACTGTTTAGTGAGAGGGGGTGACAGGCCGAAGGTGGGGCATTCGACAAAGGACTTCTTGTTCCTGAGGATAGAAAAGTGGGTGTTCCATGGAGGGAGGGGGTGCAAGGCTGGGGTGGACTGCTGACGATGCAGGAAGGAGAGAGAGAGAGAGAGAGAGAACTCCTAGGTTTGCTCAAAGTTTGCAAAAAGATGAATTGGTGATGGGCCGGGCATGTGGTGCTGGGGTCAGGCACAGGGCCCAAGGCAGCGTTGATGAGACAGGATGATATGATGTATTCATGGGGAGGGGGTCAGACACACAGCTCAGGGAGAAGACAGACAGACAGACACTCAGAAAGGCAGCCTTTCAGACCCTTCTGCTTCTAACCAGCACCAGGATGCTTCCCAGCAACATCCAGCCCCAGGCCCAGCTAGAGCCCACCTGGTCCCCTCCACTCCGGCCATGCGGCTTCTGAGTTTATCCTTTGGTTCCTGGTATGTCCATCCCCCAAGTCTGACTGCTCAGCTTGCTTCTCCTACCACTCCATGTAGGACCCAACTTGACCATTCAGACACCCCTGGCTTCTCTGCCCTCATAAGGACCAAATCCGGCACCTCTTTAACTTTATCCCATACAGACTAGGCTCACTCACACCTCTCCTGTCTCCACAGGGACATGGTCTAGTCCCTCATATTTGCCATTCCTCCTATAGACTAGCCTGGTCGTGCATTTTATACTGTCCCCCATCAAACCCTATTTTACCAAGTTAAGTCCCACAAAGGCTAGACTGGCCACACCTCTGTTCTGTCCTTACAGGAACCGGATCTGAGACTGTACTCTGAGACTGAGCTTGATCTCACAGCCCTCTGAAACGTTGTCCTATAAACACACACAAGAGGACCACACCTACACTCTCTCTACAGAGACCCCATCACATCCCTTTCATTTCACGTTCCCTGCACAGACTAGGCCTGGTCATATATCCCTGCCGTCTGATTGCTCTATCCTATCATTCATGCAGATTAGCTTCCCATATCAGACCCAATGACATCATTCCATCTGCTCTGTCCCCATGCAGACCTACACTGCTGCTCACACACATATCAAGCAGTCCCTCCACAGACCACTCCGGGGAAGGGGTGGGGGGAACCTGGTCAGCTCGCACAACAACGATATATGCATATGCATGAGGCTGTGATCGCTGGACAGGGATGTGGGAGGGGCTCACATTCCTGTCCTTTCTACCAGTGTGGCTGGCCAAGCAGAGCAAATGGATGTGAGGGAGACGACAGACGCTGGTGGCCTTGGGTGGGTGGATGGGATTTGGGGGGCTTAGCTTCTGAAGTAGCTTAAGAAGGAGCCTGGAAGGAGGTCTCAGGGCGACATGTATGGTGGAAGGGGGCAAAATGTGGCCACAGCCAAGCACCCTGGCCCTCCTAACTTCAAGAGCAAAGGTTTGGAGGCCTTTAGCACCTGGCAATGGTGGCTCTGACTGAGCTTTGTCCCCCATCTCTGTCCTTCTTGGGGATACTGCTAGGGTAAAGCCCAGTCAAGCACTGCACCTATGGGGGAAGCCTCGTGGGAGAGCCCTTTGGTGAGGGAAGAAACCAACCCGGGGAATGCATCAGGGGAGGATCTCGGAAAGAAAGCTCCCTTGACCCTCTCCCGTGATCCTGTTCACATCGTATAACTACATGCAGGAGTGATCCCTCCCTGTGTGCGTACACATGGCACACACGTGAGCGGGATTACCACCCGTGGACAGCGTGGCACTACAAAGAGGCAGTCAGTCAAAAGAGAAATGGACCAATCAGGTTTATTCATAAAGCAAATCCAAAAAAAAAAAGTTTCCCATCATAATTTTGGAACTTAAAAAAGTCTGTCTCGTACAAGACGGCAAGGCATTTCACGTACAGTGCATTCCTTGAAGATCCCAGGGCCTTCCATCCTGATTGACTCGGAACCAGAAAGGCCAGCTATTAGGGAAACTCTGGCACCATGTGACAAGCTGGGGGCTGCCTAGAATATGGGGTGTGTCTGTGGGACACCTATGTGCCCACAGACCTGCATATTCTCCCTTACGTTCCATTTGGCTCTTGTCTCCCTCATGGAGGGTCTGTGGGCTGGGAGGAGGATGTTGGGGAGATGAGAAGAGTGGTGTGGTGGGGAGGGGGGGCGGAAGCTGGGGTCCACGTGCCTTGCATGGGGAAGAATGGAGGCTTCCAAGTGCATCTTCTCCAGCTGGCAAAGATGCTCTTGTGTGGGTGTCCATAGCCTGCTCTTCTTGTCCAGAGAAGGATCAGATAGTGACTGCTCTTTCCCGTCCCTGCCTCAATAGAGACAGTGCAGCCAGAGACCACCCCCTTCCTCTGGCTCCCAGCCTCTGCCTACAGGCCCCCTGCCCCTGGGCCTCCCAACTTAAACTGGAAAGAGTTTGAAAGTGGGGCAGTCCCTCTTGGGAGGTCCAGGGACAAGGGACAGGCATCTGGGATCTAGGAGGACAGGGTGATGGGTAGGCTCCAGGGTAACCCTGGAGCCTGCTTTTTCTTTCCGCCTCAACCTTGAGAAAGGGTCTATGGCTGAGTGGCTGATGTTTCATCTGCAGTCGATGATGCTCTCAGCAACCAGGCCATTCACTTCCTGTTCCAAACTCCAGTGCGGATGGCCAGAAGAGAGAATAACCAAAGAGGGCCAACCGTCCAAACCGTGAGAAAGACCAGAGGTACAAGACCTCAGGGTCCCCACCCACCTGCTCATCTTTCCTGACACCTAGGTTCCTACTTGTTTTTGGAGAGCTGGGCCTGCCTCCTTAGCCCAGGGCCCCGGGACACCATACCCCCAGGCCTGCGATGATGGAATGGCGACATGGTCAGCGTCTCAGAGATGGTTTCCAGGCTTTGAAATGAACTGAGATGAACGTCTGTGAGAGGGTCATTTTTTTTAAAACTTTGGAGCAAGGAGAACCTATGCGACCAGGCCCTCTGTCAGCAGGCTGGCTTTTCTGGCATCTCTGGACACTTCTGATGTACTTACTGTTCACACCAGCACAGCGGGCGCCACCCGGCGCACGCAGGACTGGACTGGGATTACGTGGGCTGGGCATTGCCTTGGGTTTGCCCCGAAGGGGGTCTGCCCAGCTTCGACTCAGGGGAAAAATATCCCAGGTTAAAGGGGGACAAGCCGTGAGAGGCACAGTCATGGGAACCAGCACACTCAGGCAACAAAGCATGGAGAGAAAGGGAGATTAGTGGGAGAGAGAGGAGAGAGAGAGAGAGAGAGAGAGAGAGAGAGAGAGAGAGAGAGAGAGAGAGAGAGAGAGAGAATATGAACAACACAGAAAAGAACACCCATGCCTGGCCTTCAGATCTCCTCAGATCTCCTCAGATCTCCCTTTGCCCACATGGCCACTGTAGACTCCACTCTGGGTCCACTGCCAGCCCTGCCTTGTGGCTGGGTTCTCTTTGGTCACCTGTCTCACCCCATCAATTCTGCCCCCAATTCTGCCGCCTTCCCGACCACCCCAGGGTCTAACACTAAGGGTCTAACTGCAGCCACTGCAGCCCAGGAGAAGACAGCTGGGGGGCCGCAGGAATAGGGGCTTTGGATTATGGTGCTCAGAAAACAAACTACTCCTCCAAAGACCGCTGAGGCTGCAGCGGGTAGCTCCCGAGGGTGGCGGGAGTAGGGCATCTCCGATACTGTGCTTCTGCTGGGCACACCCACAGGCAAGAAAGAAGCCAAACCTGCCACCTATGTCTCTGTGGGGGACCTGTAACCCTGGGACCCCACACCACAAAGGTCTGACTCATCACAGGAGCAGAGATAAGACATATAAGAATGGACATGGCAGGACAGGGGACAGCAGACACTCCAAGCTGCCCAGAGCAAGTGGTTGGCCCCACTGTAAGCAGGGAAGGAAACCCTCTTGGAGGGGACAGCAGCTGTTCCAGGGAGCTCAGTCCCTGAGAATCACTCCCCATGCACATGGCCAGGCGAGACCTGAACCCATGGCAGCCCCTCAGGACAAGACCCCACAAATACTGAGGCCATTCAAGCCATGGCCCAAAGAAAGAGATCGCGACATCCCTGGGACAGATGGACAGACAGACAGACAGACAGACTGTGGCTTCACTGAGAGGTGGAGGCGAGGGTTAGGAGCTGCTTGCCTAGTTGAAGGCCTGGCTGCAGTGCCCAGCCCAGCACTCTTAGTCCCTAACCCAAGACTTAGAAATGGAACTAGAGAAAGCTCTGTTTGGGGGTCTGTGTGACTGCCTCTTGCTGAAGGACCCCATAGGATCTCCTCGCATCTCCCATATCCCCATGGGGCCTAGTCTCTACCCAGAACATCTGCGTTCTTACTCTCTGGCTTCTCCCTCAATCGCTCACCTCCAGCCCTTGTCTATCCAGGTGTATAAGGAAAAAGGGGTTAAAGAGGAAAGGAACCTGTGGACCAGGGATGGCTGAAGACAGGCTCAAGGGACCTCATATGCTCCCACAATTGATATCCCTGGTCTCACAGGCCAGCATCTGAGGTGAGCAGTGTTCTGGTGAAAGATGAGGCTAAAAGTGGGACTGGAATCTTAGAGCCGAGGGGTTAGAGGGCTGAACATCAGAACAGCACCAAACAGCAAGGGAAAGTGTGTGTGTGTGTGTGTGTGTATTAGAGATAGGAAGCTTGAGCTCAGACAGCTAGTCATAAGACTGCCCAAACCAGAGATCTTCAAATTCCTGAAACCTGGAACCAGGGCAAGGTGTTTCCCAGGCGGGCCTACTAAGGCTCAGCAAGGCTAAGGAACGCAGAGGAAATTTTACAGGAATCCGTAGGCTTTGCAGATCTGCTGCAACACGAGGAAAGGGCTGATGTCCTTAGAATTAGCTCTGTGTGTGTGTGTGTGTGTGTGTGTGTGTGTGTGTGTGTGTGTGTGTGTGTGAGAGAGAGAGAGAGAGAGAGAGAGAGAGTGTGTGTGTGTGTGTGTGAGAGAGAGAGAGAGTGTGTGTGTGTGTGTGTGTGTGTGTGTGTGTGTGTGTGTGTGTGTGTGTGTGTGTGTGTGTGTGTGTCCAGCACATGGATAATAAGGTCATTTTCTGGGTGTGCAGAGGAACCCGGCGAGAGTGAACTGGGATGTTAATAGGCTGACATGGGGCTCCAATTTTGAGCACCAAACCCTGACACAGTGTTGGGGAAGATGAGTCAGAAGGGCTGAGGAGGGTCATGTGACAACCCTCAGGCTGAGCACTTCCTGCTGGGGCTCACAGTGGAGCTGGGTAGCCATCCAGAGCTGGGGAGACGGTCCTTACACAGGTAGTGACTCCTGGGGTAAAACATCTAACTAACTCAAAACAATAGGGTAGGCCTGGGGCTTCCCAAAATGGAGACATGGCTTGATCAGGAGCCTATCTCTACTTCAGGGCCCCTGTATTCCCTGCCCCAGCCTAGAACACAAGCTACATTTTGCTTATGTACCTACAGGAATCTCAGGCAATATGGGGGCAAGGAATGGGCAAGAGGGCTGGACAAAGAAGCAGGCCTTGGGACATGGTTTTGGCTGCCCCAGCCAGCAGGATAAAGGTCTGGGGTGGGAGGGTGAATCCCATAGCACATCAGCAGCGAAGGACACCAATCATCCAGTGAGGGAGGACACCCGAGTGGAAGGGAGCCGTCCTCACCTGAGGCTGAGCCAGCGCGCAGCCCCCTGCCAGATCCAGCGTGGGGTGCTTTTCATAGACTAAACGAAAGGAACAGCACACACACATCAACCCCACACTCACCCGGTACCTCTGAGCTCACTGTCGTCATTCTTCTCGGGATCATCTGTTCCTTGGAGATCCCTGTCTCCTCAGAGTTAAGTCAATGGGATTCCATGGGTAGAGGTAGACTATGGGTTTTCATCTTCGGACCAGAGCCCCATGGTCAACTTTATGTGCTATGCGCAGGTTCTCATAAAACTGAGATAGTCCCATAATGAGCCACTAGCCATGGAATATGAGAATATATCCCTCGGTGACTAGTATTGTTTTACCCCACCCCCACCCCCACCCCCATCTCCCAGTGAATTCGTGGGTAAGTGGTTGGGATGTCTTGTATTGCTGCTGCTGCTGCTGCTGCTGCTGCTGCTGCTGCTGCTGCTGCTGCTGCTACAGTCCCTACTGCTACGTGTGGGGACAACTCTCAGTGGTGGGAGGTTGTTGCTGCTGGTCCATAATGCTTTAGTCTAAGCTATCAGGGGTGTACCCCCCCCTAGTCCTTTGCTCACCAGCCACTTCCATCAAAAGGTCACCAGAAACTCCCACTGGACCATCAACCCAAACAGACAACGTGAAAGCCAGAGTCACTCCAACAGGTTCCTAAAGAGAAATGCTAAACTCTACAGTAGTGGCAGAGGATGAGTTGGTTCGGCATGCTATGGGGTGAGTAAGCTTGTCACGGAAGGCTAGGGGCGACTCCTAGCAGGGACGACTCCTAGCAGGGACCTGGAGCTGGGTAGCCAGCCGGCGTCAGGGCGGGAATCTACTCAGCTATAGAGACAGGTTCTGCTAGGGCTGAGAATCCTGGCTACTGCCTTTTCAGGGACCCAGCTGCCAGACCGCACGGACCACTCTGCCAGTCTACCCAGCCTGAAGGCACGCATGTTAAAGACCAAATCAAAGGCTGTATGGTGTCTCTGAATCAGTCCCACTCTGTCTGTCCCTGCCCACCACTGGGTTAGTAGCCCGTCAGAGACTCATACCTGACTCCTTCCAACCGAGCAGCAGCCTCTAGGCTTCTGCTAAGAGAGTCCTCAGCAAACTTCCTTGGGGTCTCTTCAGAACTCGTGAGACCAACCACATCAACCTCCTTACCCAGGGCCACTAGTGAGGTTCCTCTAGCAAACTCCTGCCTTCCGAATTTGGCCGCCCAGCATCTCCCTGGGGGTCCCAGGCTCCACACCTCAAGATTGGGCACAGGATCCTGGGTCACCCGTGGAACTAAGGAAGCAGTCTGACTGGATCTGGAATCATTGCTACAGGGGGGGCGGAGGTGAAAGGTCAGATCGACATGCCTCTGAGAGGTTTCCTACCTGCTCTGTTAATTTCTAAAATTTCTTCCTGGGCCAGCGGGCATGTGTCACTCTGAGTACTGTGGTGTGGAGAGTTTACGACAGATTTACAATAATTGGGAGATCCCAGCTGTGGTGGCCGTGGAATATGCTTCTTTTTTTTCTTTGGTAGTTTCTGCTTAGCCATGGCTAAAGAGTAGTACATCCCAAAATTGTTCACGATGACAGGCACCGGCATGGCAATGGTCAGCACACCAGCCAGCGCACACAGCGCACCCACCAGCATCCCAGACCATGTCTGAGGATACATGTCTCCATAGCCCAGTGTCGTCATGGTGACCACAGCCCACCAAAAGCCGATGGGGATATTTTTAAAGTGTGTGTGTTCGCTGGCGCTGGGGTCATTGGGTTGTGCCCCTATCCTCTCAGCGTAGTAGATCATGGTGGCAAAGATGAGCACTCCCAGGGCCAGGAAGATGATAAGCAGCAGGAACTCATTGGTGCTAGCACGGAGCGTGTGGCCCAGGACCCTCAGGCCCACGAAGTGGCGGGTCAGCTTGAAGATACGCAGGATGCGCACAAAGCGGACGACGCGCAGGAAGCCCAGCACGTCCTTGGCAGCTTTGGAGGACAGGCCGCTTAGGCCCACCTCCAGGTAGAAGGGGAGAATGGCCACAAAGTCAATGATGTTGAGGGAGTTCTTGATGAACTCCACCTTGTTGGGGCAGAAGACGACACGCATGAGGAACTCGAAGGTGAACCAGACCACGCAGACGCCCTCGATGTAGGTGAGGAAGGCCTCCGTCTCCGCTTCCCGGTAGTACCGCACTTGGGTGCCGTTTCGAACATTCTCGATTTCAGTCTTGTTCACGATGGGGTTGAAGCGCTCGTGCGTCTCCAGACAGAAGGTTGTGATGGAGACCAGGATGAAGAAGAGGGAGGCAAAGGCCACATACTGTGGGTGAGAAACACAGGGGGGGTCAGAGTAAAGGCTTCCCATTCAGAGTGGAGAAAGCTGGAGAGCCTTGCAGGCCCAGGCCCAGTGGGCCACACCAGGGGCAAGCAATGCACAGCGCCCCTCCACTCCACCACAGCCTAAGCTGTCACGCCAGTTATTCTCCTCAGAGTCTGGGGGCCAGGAGTGGGGTAGGTGCTGCTGCTGAGCCCGGACAGCAAAGCCCGCATCCTTGTTCACTTATGGCTCCTTCCCCAGCTACCCACCAAACACCGATACTCCAGGGTCCAACAGAGCCACAAAGGAGAAGGAGCCTGGCTTTGTTAGGGTTGGCTGTCACTGAATACAAATACTCTCACGAGAAACGAAAACAAAGGGAGAAAAAAAATCCTCAAAAGTTTGTACTGTGTTAAGCCACTGAAATCTGAAGTGTTTGTCATGGTTGGCTACACTGACTGTGACTCTGTGACTGGCGTGTGCAAAGAGAAACAAGGAAACTGCTCTACCGGAATCAGGCTCCCGGACGCTATACCTGTTTCCTTTGACTCCAGTCTGCTTGCTTAGAGAGTGCCCCCACCCACCCCAATCGGCAGCAGATTGCTTTAGCCTTTCGTGTGGGTGGGCACGGGCACCCTTCCTCCATTCCAGGGGTGTGCTCTAGGAGTCCCCGTATGGCTTGGTTGGGTTGACTATGGGGCCTGGAGCCCAACCTGCCCAAGGATCTGGGCACCAAGAGCTAAGTGGATCTTCCAAACCACGTTCTGGGCTGCAGGGAGGGAGGAAGAGGGGAGCAGGAAAGAGAGCACTTTAGAGGGCCAGCAGACTCAGGAGGCCATGCTGCATGCTACCTGAGCCCACAGGCAGGAGAGAGACCTGTGTAAGCTGCTTCTTACAGTGCGCTGGCATCCTGTTGGTTTAATAGCAGTGCTATTCTCAGAATCTTTGCTCTTGGGCTACTCTCAAAGGCAACCCATCTGCATTCTTCCTTCCTCCCTTGCTTCCTCCTTTCCTCCCTTCTGGGTGCTTACCCACCCATCCGGCTATCCGTTCATACTTTCTTCCTTCTATCCTCTCCCTCTCTTTCTTCTATTCAAACTGTCTTCCTCCTTCCTTCTTCTGTTCTCCCCCTCTTTTCTTTCCCCACCTCACCCTCCACCGCTCAGCAGCCCGTGGTTCCCCCTATCCATCCTCTCTTCCCGACTCTCTTCACCAAGCACCGGCACAGAGAGAGATAAGGCTTTTCTCCACCTCTCAGGGAGCTCCCTGTTCCACCCAGGAGGAGACACACATGGACCCTCTGCAAGGCAGTGGGTTGAAAATATGAGTCCCTCCACCCCTCGAGGCGTGCGGGGCTGGCAAAAGCAGAGGGAAGTAGGGCAGAGAAGAGGTCTTCTGACTCCAGGAAGCTCTTCTCTGGGGAATCCAGCTCTTCCAAACCTGGGACGCATGAAGGGCAAGCCAGGAAAGCAAATGGGAGAAGCAAAGGGAGAGCCATTCACCTTCAACCCCAGTTCACACAGCTCTGCAGCCTTTCCCAAGTCACCACGTCCTTGGGGCAAAATGAACATCCTCATATGCTGTGTATTAGGACCTGGTCTCCCCTGGGCCTGCCTTAAAGCTTGGCCTTCACAGCCTAGACTCCCTAAGGACAGGCCAACCCCCCACTACCCCCCCACCCCAGTAGTGAACCCTGCCACAGCCTTTTCCTCTGTGTTCTCTCAACAGGGCCACTGCTATCAACGCTGGCTCTAGGCTTCAGTCTCTGCCACAAGGCTACTGGTTCCAGAGCTGCCCCTGCCAGCTGCCACATCATCCACAGGTAAAAGCCCAGAGAGTCCCCAGCCTGGCACACCAGGACCAACATGCCCTGGCTGTGCTTTTCAAAGGGTCCTCACCCTACATGTACCCAACAGGTTCGCCCCATGTACCTCACTGCCACTCTGACCAGAGTGTCTCACCAACCATTGTGATCTTGCATCCAAGACTCCTTCTTCCAGAGAGACTTCTGGCCATACACACTCTGTGTGGAAAACTCCCATGCATCCCCAGTGCCCCGTTAATAGCCCTTCCCCAAGGGTGAGGCTCCCACTGGCAGTTATGGTACTTGGGAGGCAGCTTGCCAAGGCACTCCTCAAGGAATCTCTACAACCACCCAGGGAGGCCACGAGTCTGTCTCCAGCGATGGCTTGTTAGTGTTTGCAAAGGCTCAGGAGAATAGCTCAGACAGGGCGTTGATCTCCTAGGAGTCCCACAAGCCCTCAGAGATCTCTCAGTTGTCCCCTCATGTCTTCATAGGGACATGGAGGTCCAGGGAAAGGCCAGATCCTATTAAGATTAGCATAGAGAGGCTGAGGAGATGGCTCAGTTGGTAAAGGGCTTGCCCTGCAAGCATGGATCCTGGAATTCATCCCCAGAACCTGTGTTTAAAATAAAAGTTAGAGGTGGAGGGGTGGCTGGGCAGTTAAGAACATTACTGCTCTTTCAAGAGCCTAGACTCAATTCCCAGAATCTACACAGTGGCTCATACCATCTATAACTTCAGTTCCAGAGAATCCAATGGCCTCCACAGGTACCGTGAACGCACGTGGCGCACATACATTCTTGCAGACAAACACTTGCACACATGAAATACAACTGAAATAAATCATTAACGAGAACAGAAAGAGTCAAATGTGGTGGCATATACTTGTCATCCCAGAGCTGAGGGGCAGAGACAGGTAGGCCTCTGGAGCTCACTGGCCAATCACCGTAGTTGAATCGGTGAGCCCTGCCAAGAGAGAGACCCTGTCTCCAAAAAGTGAGAGTAACTAAGGAAGATACCAGAAATTAATACATACAACACACACAAGGTTAGCATGGGGAAACCTTATCAAGGCTCCAGGTGAAGCCTGGGCTCCACTACACTAACAGTGGAGGCTAGATGGTGGGAAGCAAGAGCCAGACAGAGCCGGACACAAAGACTCCACCAGGAAGAGCCCTGATAGACTCCCTGACCTCTGCCTTCTCAGCCTCTGCCTTCTCAGCCTCTGCTGCTACAAAGCCAAACCACTACCAAGCAAGCACAGGACTCCGAAGACCTCTGGGTGCATGTGGATCCTTCCTGGGCTGTGGAAGAAGCAACTTCTGGAGTGCTGAGACACCCCAGTGTTCCATTAAGCTTAGACTAGCAGGAAAGCAGCCAGGACCCAGCCAAAGCCAAAACAGCTCATCCCTTTGCCAGACCCAAGGTTGGGAGGAGAGAGGAAAAACTAAACAAAGTTCCAGGATCTACTATGTATCCTATCTTGGTAGAACAGGCAGTCATATCCCTACCGTGTCCAAAAGGAAAGGCGGGAACAAAGGTTTAGGGACCAAGCCAAGGGCTTCAAAGAGAGTAAGGGAGTTGAGACAGGCCCACCTTATCAACTCAGACAATAAGCTCTCTCACCGCCAAGCTGCCTGAGCTTTACTGAGAACCCAGCCCTGGTTCTAATGTTGACTATGGCCCCCTCTTCCCAGACCCCCTAAGAGCAGGCCATGCTGTCTGTCCCATGTAACTGATGACAGACAGAGGTGACTAGATCCAACTGGACATGATTGTGGCTACACCTTTGTGGATCCTAGGCCTTGGTACCCAGACTCAGTAGCTCTGCAGCAGAAGCAGCCCTTTGAGGATGGACCAGTGATGAGAGTATCCTTGGGTGGTCCAGCCTGCATCCTATGTAGCCTTCTGCCTTTGCTGAGCCCCTGCTAGAAAAGACCTCATAGTATTCAGTATTTAAAAAGCACAGCTAAGACGAGGGTGGGAGGGTGGTGGTGGTGGCAGGGCGACACACACAAGGACGGTGATCAATGACCCCAGACAAGGAGGCAAGCTCTTCCTGATAGGCCCAGGACAACAAGTTTCAGAGTAATGCTGGTGTTGTCGTCCACAGGACAAGCGTTGGGACCTGTGCCCTACATGAACTGTGTGCCAAGTCACCCACAGACCATAGACTCAATAACTCAGAATACACACTTAGCTCAGACACGAGGGCATAGGTGTAGAGACTATAGCTCAGTGCCTGGACCACACACAGAAGACAAGAGCCAACTCACAGAGACTTCAACAAAGTATGCTACCTCACTCCAACCTGCCACACTCCGGTAGCATGCACACAGACAACTCATGTGTGCACACCCAGAGCAGCACATGGAGTAGTGCTGGAACCACATAGCGCGCGCGCACAAACACACACACACACACACACACACACACACACACACACACACACACACACACACACACACCAGGCACTTCAGCCTCTGGCACCCTCCTACCCTCCTGGCAGCTTCCACCCAGCTCTCTGCCTGTCTCCACCTCATCCCCGCTAGGGGGCGACTGAGTTTCCCACAGCTCGGGCAGCTCAGCCTGTCTTGCTTCTCTGCCCCCTCAGCCTTCCCTGCCACCCTCAGACTGGCATTCCCGTGATGGTGGCTCCTTTATCCATTCTTTTCCCAGAGCATCTGAGTCCCACCAGAGTCAGGACCAGGTCAGCAGATCCCTGCTGGGACTATGAGGTGAGGATGAAGAGCTCTGTCAGGTAGCCCAGAGGTAGCTGTCCCCCAGCCTGGCCAGCAAGGTGGCTGCCTTGTAAAATTCAGGACACTCAGTGGTAACTGCTTGACGGTGCTACACAAACACAAGCTGGTAGTTTCTGGCTCTTTCTTATTTTATTTTATTTTCCCCCAGAACCAAATCACAAACCATGAGACCCACCAATTGTGTTCTAGAAAGTGGTAGCCATAGCAACAGAGCAAGGCATCCCATTTCTATGGTAACCAGGATGGTGAGGCTGTTGGCTGTAAAGTCAGACAAACCTACTAGGGATCTGTTGACTTAAGATGTTTTAGAAATCACCAAGTTATTTTTATCACAGCCCCACCCCTGAAACCATAAATCGGAAAGGCAACCTACTATCTATTGAAATGACCAATATGTGTGCTATGACTTTCACTTATGAATTATTTATGCCACTCTTGCCTTTAGGAAAAAAAATGTGCTTGCCTTTCAGAGCTGTTCAGGGGGTTCACCGTGGGGACCTGTATTCCTACCATCTGCATTTCAGGAACAGGCTCTGGTCGGAACACACAACAGGGACTGATGCTCAGCAACTCACTTGGTGTGTGACCTTGACCAGTCCCAGTCTCCCCTCCCTCCACCACAAAAGTGAGAGCTAGACTTGGCCTCTTTTGGAGATTCTGAGGGGGATCAAGGTCGCAGGCAGTAGGAGCCCACGATGGCTAATCAAGTCCATGTCCAGGCTTCAGGCTCCCAGAAACTGCAGGTCAGATTTTCTGCCTAATGGGATCCACCCCACGATGGTGCATAACACCCATCGAAGTCAGTGACACTGAGCAGACAGGACAGCCAATTGTCTTAAATAAAGTGTCAGTTGAGTTGGGTTTAGAAACTGAATTAGTCTCATCTGGACTTCCTTAGGTTGGGTACATCCACAGTGTACAGGGCTACAGCCTTGGAGAGCTCAAATCCTTTCTATTTATTTGTTTCATCTACGGCCTCCAGCAGTAAGCCCGGGGAGGCCCCAGCGCTCTTATGGGTCCTGACGCCCGCTCCTGCTCCCCACTCCTCCCCTGCTGGCACCTGCTCAGGGAGCAGTAGGCGGAAGGAGCTCCCTGCAGGGCTCTGAGATAGCAAGAGCTGTGGAGTGTGTGTGCACGGCAGCGTGTGCCCTCGTGGGAGCCTGTTTGGAAAGTCTGCGTGCTGGGAGAGGCATCCAGGAGAGTCCCGTGTCACTTTGGAGCTGGTTGTGTGCATGGTGAAAATGTCACCAGTGTATGTGAATCCTCTCTAGGCTCAGGGAACATTAAGGGGTGGCTGTGTGCAGTGTATTGTTCCTGTGTGTTGGAGAAGTGTACTTGGGGAGACATGTGAGAGACACATGGCTGCATCTATGTGGTATTGAATGGATAGACACATATATATACACACATACATACATGGGGCTTACATGAGGTGTGGCATGTGCATGAGTGTGCACATATATAGCTTGTGTTGTCTATGGTGTGTTTGTGTGCAAGTGGTAGGCACGAGTAAGTGTGTGCATGTGTGGGTTGTAGTGTGTGTGTACATGGATAGACCATCTCCTGGAGAGACCAGCGTGAGGCTGGTATGTCAAAGACCAAGTGGAGGAGATTCAGCTCTGAATCCAGACCCTTTTCCACACCAGAAATGGTCACTCACGCACCAATCCAAGAAGGAGGAGACCAGACAAGTAGGGGTGGAGGAAGGCTCAGCAGAGAGAGAGAGAGGCACGGCTGAACACAGTGCAGAATCCTTTTCTGAGCCACTGGCCCAGCATTCTCAATCCAGAGCTGAGCCAAGGTTAGGAAAGGTAGTTCTCAAGTCTCATAGAAGTCAGAAGCCAGGAAAGAACCACCCCCTTATGGCTCTATCCTTGGTCGCACCTGCAATGACAAAGGTGCTGCAAAGCCCTGAGGTGGCAGAATCTGTCATAGGTTTTCATCTTCGATGAATTTTGTACTTTCACCCTTTGGACTTTATTAAAACATAACATGCATAAATCCTTAAAAGCCTATTTCTGCCCATATCCTGACTGTCATGCTACTAAACTTATGGTGTCATGAGCTGATTTCCACTCAGAACTGTAGAAATGTGGATCTTAGAAACTCAGGACACGGAGACAGAGGTGACCTATAAGGTCTTCTGTGAAAAGCCACCCTTTGTGCAGGAATGAGGATGGAGGCACAGCCCGGGGCACAGGCTACCTCAGGCAAAGGGCAGAGACAGGATCCACGATGCCTGAGGGGTCACACGAGGCTCTGGCACGGGGTTCTTATCACGATGAGCTTCGAGCCTTGGCTCAGGCAATGCCCTACCATGCCTCCCTCTTCCAAGCCTTTTGGTTCCAAGTGCCCCGGCCTTCTCTGCCCTGGGCCAAGAGCGGCTCAGGTCCTTCTGTCAAAGGTGGCGGCAGCTGAGCAGAAATTACATGACCTTGACGTCAACCGGCCTGAATTTTAGTTCCATTTCTACTGGGTGGCCTTGGGCAGCGCCTTGATCCTTTCCATGCGACAATGACCACACACAGGGACTAGTGAGATGTGTGGTCTGGTAAAGGCACTTTTCCACCAGGTCTTATAACTTGGGCTTGATCCCTGGAGTACACATAGCTTCAGGAGGAAACCGACTCTGTCTGACCTCTACACGCAAGCTGTGGCTCACGTGTGCACGTATACCATAAGTAAGTAAATGCCAAGTGGGGGAGGGGAAAGGCAGGGAGAGAGGGCACCGATGCCAAGAGAAAGCAGGAGCAGAGAGACATTCAAATGCGTTGTCAGCCCTGCCCAACCTGCCCAGCTCACCATCTACCTGGACCATCCACCACTACCCACTGCTCAGCATCAGAGAAGCACAGCAGCTAGCAGCCAGAGAAAGGAGGCTATTGATCTGGTGGTCACCAGGGAAACTGAGGCACAAAACACCACCACTTCCCCTCAGAGGACCAGGTCTACTCTCAGCCCAAGGCCACTTCCTATCCTTCCGAGTCATGGAGGGACACAGTCTGCTAAGGCCAGCCTTGGTCCCAGGGTCAGGCTATGTGCTTAAGGCACAGCCTGAGGGGGGGGACATTTGTCAAGCTAGGGCAAAGGGCCCCAGGACTTAGCAACAAGGACAAAAGGGTAGACGCAGACTCTGTGGGAATGTGGGCAGTGAGCTGGAGATAGACCCCTTTGAAGAAAAAATCTGGTGGGCTGCGGCAGGCAAAGGATGATGAGACGGGCTCATGTGACCAGGGTGGCAGTGGAGGTTTTGAAAAGACCGAGAAAGCAGATATACAAACACAGAGCTCTGACCCACCCAGGAAGGAGTCTTGGCTCAGCGGGTATGGGTGAGAGCAGAGATATTTCTTTTCATTAATGTCCCAGGTGGCCTGGGAGGTCCCCAGGTTCACTTGGCATTTGGAATTCATGAGGCAAGATGAGACTGACACTTCACATAGCCCTAATCTGATGTTCAAGGAAGCACAAGAAGAGAGACTGGAAATCAAAGCCATCTGAGATAGCACAGACCTGGGGATGGCTTCCGTCCGGCGCAGTGTTCGAATTCCAGCTCTGCCACACATAGGCTGATACCGGGGTGGTAACCTATGGAAACAGTCCTGTGGGCCTTGGATTGGAACAGGGATAAACACACCTCAGCGACTAAGACATAATTGAGGGGAACAGAGGAAAAGCCCTGAGGCCTGGGACATCCCCAGATTCAGGGAAGAATTAGGGGGTGCAGAAATCACCCAAAATGTCAGTCCCCTGCTCTGTACAACAAGAGTCAGACCACAGTTTCTCTTCTAACATAAGGTTTAGGGTTTTGTTTGTTTGGGGTTTTTTTCCCCCCAAATTAATAGAGAAGGGGGAGAAGAGCTAAGACAACAGCTAAGGGGAGAGGTTTTTTCTCCTGAATTCTATTTGCCACCTGCCTACTAACTACAGATCAGCAGCAGGAGACAGCCTTCTCCTGAAGGCGCAGTCCTCGTGGCCTGTACTGCATGGACCACGCTAGCTGTATCCGAGGCCCAGCACTAAGGCGTATAGTTCTC
This sequence comes from Mus minutoides, assembly GCA_902729485.2. Classification (NCBI taxonomy): domain Eukaryota; kingdom Metazoa; phylum Chordata; class Mammalia; order Rodentia; family Muridae; genus Mus; species Mus minutoides. The sequence continues at coordinate 1,237,531 of LR755131.1, forward strand.
AGAGGATGGAGACCCGACACCCCAGGAGATACAAGCTTTCTGCTTTGAGTGCCTGACTTGGGGCTGGGAGGACTTGGGGTTCAGGGTGAAGTACAAACAAGGTCACAGGGCAAGTGGAGACTAAGCCACTGCTGCCTGCGAATTTCTATCCCAGTTTCTAGCCAAAGGGTCTCTAGTGGACCCTGCTCTTCCGGTGCTTTCCACACACCGGCAAGGAAAGCTCTGCCGATCCAGCAAGACATTCTGTTCAGAGGAGCGTGAGGTCTCTGGGGAAGGACCCTGACCCTAAAGTCTCCGAGTTCTCAGTGGTAGGTCAGGTTCCACTCCGCCCTAGAGCTCCATGCTTCCCTGCATCTCATCAGTTCCTTTAAGCAGCCAGATGGACAAGGCCATGTGACACAAGTCATCATGGTAGTGTCCCTGTGAGCCCATCTGGACGCTCCAGCGTGTCTCCAGCCTTTGTCCGTGTGACAGAGGCATCAGGGGACTGTGGCCGCACTGTCTTACTGTGCCCCCCACATTCAGAAGAGGCCTGAGCTGCTCTCCTGGAAAGTATACTGAGAAACAGGCAGCAGAGGCGGCAGGAGGCCTGCTCTCACCTCTCCAGTAATATGTCAGACTCAGAAACACACCACTGTCCCACATGGGACCTTCCTCGGATACTGGGACAAGCGTGTCTCCCGCTGTATGTGTGCCTCTGCTTGCCGTCTGAGAAGCATGAGTCAGCGGCCCTCCTGACTGCCCAGGGACTTAGCTAACTCTGGACTGTTTTTATCTGTTTTCTCTGGAGGCGTGTCTTACACACTTCAAACCTTTTCCAAAAAAAACAAAAAACAAAAAACAAAAACAAAAACAAAACAAAACAAAACAAAAACCTAACCACAGACTGGAATAAGATAAACAGGAACAGAATTCCCCAGATCAGGAAGTAAGGAGTCCCCTGTAGAACCTTCGGGAGCGGGAGCTTTTGTCATCCCCTCTGCAAGTGAGTCTGCAACAGAGATTTCACTGACACACTCACTCGACCTTTGGACAACTCCAAGAGAAGTATTTATCTCTTGTCTAAATCCACCTCCACCCCTTCCTCTCTAGCGCTGCCCTCTTGAGTGGACAGAACACAGTGACAGCCTATCCAGGGAGGTGCTGGGACCCCAGCTGAGTTGGCCACCCTCCCACCAGGCTCCTTCCACACGCCAGCTTCAAACCTCCTCAAGCCAGCTCAGTCCTGCTGACGCTAAGGACCCACATCAGGTTGGCCCATGCTGCCCCCACTCCCCCAGTAACAGCGGCACACAGCTCTATCCAACGTCCTCATCCTGCATGCTTACCAGAGCTCAGGGCTCGTCATTTCTCTCTAGGAAACTTTTTAACCTCCGTTTTGCAGAAAAAAAGAATTTAGATTCCATGTGTCCCTAAGACAAGTACACCTAAGATGTAGCAGGCAGGGCTTGAAAACAACTGTCTCAAAAAACTCTGCACCTCTCCATTCATTCTTTTTTTTTTTTTTTTTTTTTTTTTTGGTTTTTTGAGACAGGGTTTCTCTGTGTTCCCTGGCTGTCCTGGAACTCACTTTGTAGACCAGGCTGGCCTCGAACTCAGAAATCCGCCTGCCTCTGCCTCCCGAGTGCTGGGATTAAAGGCATGCGCCACCACGCCCGGCTTCCATTCACTCTTTATACCTCTACTTCACACTATCCCAAGTTGCCCTTGAAGGAAGACATCAGTCTTTCCATAACGGTGGCAGCACTGGACACAGCTTTCTGTCATTTACTACTTATCTTCCCACTTTGAATCTCATGTGAACAACACACACACACACACACACACACACACACACACACAGCAAACAAACTGGGTCATTACCAGTGTAGTTTCAATTGTCTTCATTCCACAAATGAGAAAATTGAGGTTCTGAGCTCCATGGAAGAGATAGAAAAGAAGTTTATTAGAAATCCACTGGGGAAACTTGCTCCAATGTCTACTTTATGTCATATGGGATCCAGACTCCTGTGTGTATGTGTGTGTGTGTGTGTGTGTGTGTTAGTGCAATAAGAGGTGACTCTAGGACATCAGGCACAGAGAGGGCAGGGGACATTGCCTACGAGGGGCCCCTGGTGAGTGCTCACAGCCTGTGTAGGATACTGAATAGGGGAAGCAAAAATAGATCGCAGGTGAGTTGACATTTATTAAGCAGCTATGCAGAGAAAAATGTACCTACGTATGGTGACAAGGGCCCAGGGGGAGTACACAGGATATCCAATGGGCCTTTATCAAGCCCTGGGGCTAGAGTGGCTTCCAAGAGGAAGCACTGGTGTGCACAGAGGTCACTGGATGAGCAGAGAATGCAGCTGATTTTCCATGGGGTTCCCCTGGGGCTCCGACACTACCAGCTGCTCCTGACCACGCAGTCCCTTCTGGTATAGTTTGTGGGACCCCATGGCCTCCTGATAGCCTTCTCACTCCTTCTCGACACCCTGACTACAGCCTCACACTTGAAGGATGCCCTGGTTCCTCTTCTCCATCTCCCCATCATCCCCCCGCCACACACACAGGCTGATTCAGTTATGACTCCAGGTCTGTTTCCCGTCAGGAGAACATCACTCAGCACCCTCCCAAAGGCTTCCCTCCAGCCCAGCTTTTCCCCTGAATGCAGGTCTCCTGCACCCACCTCCCTGGCATCCCCAAGTGGTGTTCTAGTAACTCACTCAAGCTTAACCTGGCAGCTAAACTCCCGAGCACCCGCCACCCCCGCAGGCTTCTCCAGCTCCATCCTTCCAGGACGTTCTTGCCAAAAAACCTCGCAGTCAGCCTCAGCATCTCTCTTTCTGTGGCACTTCACATTTAATCTGTAAGGAAATCCTGGTGGTTCTGCTTAAACCCAGCCCCACTTTGAGCCCTCCCTACCCCCCAATACTGCCACCCATGTCCCCCCACCCACGCTGTTATCTTTCCAATGGCTTGTGGCCACGGTCTCTGGGCTCATCTCCTGTTTCCCACATGGCTGCGGCACACACTCAGCTGTGTCAATTCTCTGTAGAGCATGCAACGAGATCTCCCATTTCTCCTGTAAATCGCCCTGCTTGATCTGAGCTCATGTCCCCTTCCAGCCTTCCTTCCTACTAAGATGCATGTTGTCCTTCCTGCCTACATCTGCATCCTCAGACATGCCCCTCAATCATGTTGGATACATGTCTGCTTTGGGGCCTTACATCAGCTGTGCCCTCTGCCCAGAACACCCTTTTTTTCTCAGCATCTCTGTGGTCCATTCCCTTGCCATCTGACGAGGTTAAAATCTGAACTAGCCTTCCCAGTAAGCTGACTTTCCTTATTCTTTTTCTTTTTCTTTTTCTTTTTTTTTTCTCTCAGGATACTTGTGAATCATCTTACACTAACACCCAGGCTTCACGGAGATGCGATTTACATACAATAACATTCACCCACATTCAGAGTCCAGTCGGATGGGTGTTAGTGATTCACATGCTCTCCGTTTTTATAAGGGTGCAAGGTCTTGGATGTAGCTGGCTCCAGAAATCTTGCCTGGCTTTGCCTCAGGTCCAACTAAGTTTTCTAATTAGTAGGAGAAAGAGGGACCTTTCCCCCAAACTATAGAGCACCATTTTCCCATCTGTGCAGAGGTGGCCATGGGCACACACATTTCCTGATCTGTGGGCCTTTCAGTCCTCTGTCTGCAATCCAGGCACAGCTTCTCCTTGCAGCCTTCAGAGGAAGCAAGCCATTGCTCCTGTCTACACATGTCGAACACACGATCGTGGGTTCACAGGTACCACTGCTGTCTGAGTCCATATGGGCTTTGTTACAATGACAGCACATCTATTTCCAAACTCTCAAAAGGATCATCTCTCTCCACAAATCTGTGGCTAAAGTGGCCACTAACATCCTCTGTAACCATCCTCTAGGCCCCCCCATTGGAAACAGGCACACTCAGCCCCCACATGTTGGGCAGTCGGTAGGCTCAGGTGCTAAGAGCAGACCCAGGTCTGTACTGGCAACTGGGGTGCTCACTGACAGCATACCTGTATACAGTGACAGTGGGCACAACCCCTTCATCTCCTTGACAGTGGGAAAAGCTATTACACAAAGACCTCCATGTCCATCCGACACAAGCATGGCCTGTGTCACCCGTGGAGGTGGACACAAGGTGACCATGGTAGCTTTCCCGAGAGGACGCCAGGCAGTTGAAGGTGTTTATGCTGTGGCTCAATGGCATCTGGCCCATCTATGGGACAGAACAGCAACAGAGGAGGGAACTCAAAGCCTGGATTCCAGGTGTGAGATCAGGGACTTTGAAATCTGGGCACCAGCACTGGAATCTGGGGCGCACAGGGAGGTGATGAGACCATGTCTATTCCCAGCATCCTGAGATCACTCAAGGTGAGGAGAGACATGGGCTGTGTGACTCCTCGTGCCACCCACTCTCTCCCCACCCCACACCCAGGCCTGGCCCAGCCAGTCTGGGCTTTAAAAAGCACGAGGAAATGTCACTTTCCTTTTGAGGAGGTGTGAAGGGAGGAGATGGCCTGGGGAGTTTAACAGTCGGTTTATTCAAAGGTTGGGAACAGTGACAGCCAGTGACAGTGTCTCCAAATCCTGAAGCTTGTTTTGTACCCAGACTGGACCCAAGTTCCTTCCTCAGCAAATGCAAACATGCCCTGTGCCAAGTCAGAGGCCTCAGCCTACCCTACATCTGCACCAGGATCTGCCAGAGCCTGTGGGACTCCTGTGTCTACCCAAGCTAGGACCAGGACTTAGCCAGAGTTGGCTCTGGGTTTGGGGTCTAGCATCCAGCTACCTGAAGTTCAGGGGCTGCTGCTTGAACAAGCACCACCCACTCTGACAGGCTGGCTCTTGGAAGCTGGCTGGGCTCTGCCACAGACTGCTGACTGTTTAGCCTGGGATGGACAAATGTGGGTGGATACCTCTTGGGAGGAGAAAGCTCAGAGGACATCTGCCTCCCCCAAACCCCGGATATAGCCTTCAAACATTCAAGCATTAAAATAGTATATCGACTGAGTACCTACTGTGCACCGGACATCACATGACATAACCGCCTTTGGAAATAGCATCTTTAGATAATGCTTCCAACACGTGGCCAGACACACGGTAGGTGAGTACTGGTGGCGACACATTCTGAGCCACACCCACCTTACATACCCTGTGTTGTCTCATTCATCCCTACACTGACTCTAAGGCTCAAAGTTGTGTTGTCCCCACCCCCATGTGTGTGTCGTATGTGAGCATGCACATCCACATGTGCCAGGGAGGTCACAGAAGGACATTCAGAGCCTCCCTTGCTCTTTTGCTATCCTTGTTCCCTGGAGATGGGGGGGGGGGGGTCTCTCACTGAGCTTGAAGCTACACGGGCAGCCAGAAGCATCAGAAATCTTTCCATCTCCACCTTCCCCTGAGCTGGGTACAAGCTGCTTGTATGGGCACACCCAACTTCTTCTATGCTGGTGCTAGGGATTCGAACTCAGGTCCTCCTCCTTGCACAGCCAGTGTTCTTATCCACAGGGTGCATTTCCCTGGAGGCCATGGATACCTTCTGAATTTTACAAAGGAAACTGAGGCTCAAAGACACTAAATAAGTCACCCATCCATGGTCATATAACCCAGTAGCGATGACAGAGTCATCCTCCCCACCCCCTGCCCCGGCTCCAGAACATCTGTTTTTGACCACACTCCTATCACCCAATAGACATTTTACTGAATGAATGGGTTGACGAGGTGACACTGGGTCGGTGCAAGTGTGTGTCCATGTGTATGAGTGGGGGAGCACGTGTGTGTGTGTGTGTGTGTGTCTGTCTGGGTGTCTGGATGTGGGGCTTTTTTTTTTTTTATGGAAAGGTTTTCCCTTGCTGTCTTGGTCTTGTGTGTGCAGGAGCTATACTTAGCCGCAGCCGTGACTGTAATGAGCAGTTAGCTGCACACCAGGCACTCGCTGGGACCTGGTTTCCCAGGGAGACTGCTGGGGCCAGTGTATGTGTATGTGTGGGGTGTGTGTGAGTGGGGGGGGGGGAGTGCAGTATAGTGCTTGGGAATGCTAGAACGGAGCCGAGGGCTGCTGCTGCTGGTGGTGGCTGGAGCTCACATTACTGTGCTTTGTGCAAATGAACAGCCTCAGCTCCGGCTGGAAAAGCATGCTCCAGACTGCAGCACCAAAGCCTTCATGTGGGTCCTGCAATGTTCACTGATTGGCCAACCAGGCCCACAGTCCCTTTATTGACCTTGCCAGGTCACTGCTAGAGTCTGGGGATGTTAGGAAAAATGGCAGGAAGATGGTAGAACTTAGTCTAAGCTCTGGTCCTTGGGAAGACCTCATACTTAGTGCCACGTCCCCTACCAGGGAGCTCACACTGCCTTCACTGCTTACCCGTGCTGGTAACCAGGAGAAAGGAGAAATAGTGCCACCCCTCCCCCCAAACAGAATGAAATCATAGCATGCTCACTGTGGCCAGACAGCATTCCCCATCTGCCTTCCAGGGGCTGTGGGGAGGTGGGCCCAAGCAACTCCAGCTGTGTCCTGCCCCAAGCTCTGCTTCCCACACCTTCCCAGGTTGATCCGGTTTTCCCTTCCCAGTGAAGACCTCTTCCTTCTGAGGGTGGGCCAGGCCTTGGAGATGAGCTTCCAACCCTAGCTCTCACCCCTCTAAGGTGGCTCAGAACCCACCTCTGCCTCTGGCAGTCTCACGGTCTGCTTCTGTGTGCTTCAATGCTCCACCCTGAAGTCCTCAGCTTTTGAACACCATTCTTTAGGATGTGTTCATGTGGTGGGAGGCAGCACATCCTCATTAGCCTTGAAGGCCAGAAACAGAAATCTATCCATCCAGACAGCAGGAAGCCAGATGTTGTCCTCTGACCTCTGGGCATGCGCAGAAGACTTGAGTGCACATACCCATGTGCACACATCACCCCTCCCCCACAAAACACTCACAGCACCCTCCCAGTTACTCAGCCACCCACCCATCCATTCCTTTATGCCTTCACACCTCCATGCATCTATTCCTCTGTTCATCCATCTATCCATCTACCCACCCAGACAGACAGACATCTTCCCACTAACCCACCTGTTTATTCATCCACCTAGTTCCCGCCCAACTGTGTGTCCATCTATTTGGATGCCCTGCCCTTCCTTCTCTCCATTCATCTACATGCACTCAACGCATTTGCCTCTCCATTATTTCTTTCCTCTGTCCATCTGACATGTCATTCTTGACCATAGAGCCATCACATCCCACAGTAAGAAAGAACTCAGACTGGCCCAGCTGCAGATGACCATAACTTTCAAAATAAGACCTGGGCCTCATCTTCTTCTAATTACCAACTAGGTGACAAATAAGTTAATATCTCTGGACCTTTTTCCCCCTCCATCAATAAAATGCGCATGATGTCAAATCCTTCTGCCTTGCAAGACTATTTGGAAACAAAAGTCTATTGATTTCCTGGTCTACCCAGACACTCCGTGCTCTGAGGTGTACTTTGTACCTTCGTGGATTTCTGTTGAGTCCAAGAAACATATACCCCAGTAGAGTATTTAAAAGGCTGAAGTAAGGGAACACTCTCTGGGAGCACCGAGAATAGCCCAGGCTGTTCCAGGAGTAAAGCTTGGGACCAAAACTTGCCACCAAGGCTACATTCATCTTACAAATGAAGCAAAAACACCCTCATCACACACAGGAAAGGGCAAGCAAGGGCAGGAGCGGGGCCAGGATCTAAAGGAGGCTGAGGAGGGAGGAGTCTATAAGGGGAGGGTGGGTGGGCTGCCAGAGCCAAGGCACAGGATTTCAAGGGTAGCCCCCAGGCTTCAGAGAAGGCCCAGGGCACAGGAAGCCACCATGCTTCCTAACTCCCAGGCTTGCGCTCAAATCCCCAGACTGAGAGAGAAAAAAAATATATATATATCTGCCTGGTGAAAGCCAGGCCTCAGGGGAACAACTCCTGCTGCCCAGAAGGGAAGCCAGGGCCTGGCATTTCTGACCTTTGTGCCACTAAATATATCATTGGTGACGGTGGTTCATGGCCCTGAGCTGTGAGGCCACCAGGCATGTACATTCTGTATCTCTTGGCTCAGCCAGAGTCTCACTGTATACTGAAGAATCGAAGCGCAGGCCTAGTGGGTGCTGCCAGATCCTACTCTTAGTAGGTGCTATCCCAGCTTCCAGGAGCCAGGCCAGGGGCTCTGCCCGTCAGATTCTCACTCCAGCACAGGATACAAGCTCCTGCTCAGTCAGATGTCATCTGCTCAACTCCATACCACGACAGAGGGAATACCACAATCCAGCCCTGGCCACAGCAAAGGCCTTTCCTCTTGCCCTGTCTCCTCCCAACATTGCTTCTTTGCCCTTGACGTGGTGGTCTCCCCACACACATGGCCTTACTAGGAACCATATTCTCTCCCTAAAACCCTCTTCCCGCTGCTGACTACACTGGGTCCTCCAAACCCCACTACGTATGCCTTACAGCTAAGGAAACGAAGGTTCAGAAATGTACTGGCCGGGCACCAAATGTGTAGGATTCTTAGGAGCCAAGTCAGGGGTATCTATGTCTCCGTGAGGCAGCACCCTGCACTGGGCTAACCGTCAGCAGATGACGGGAGCCCAGCTGTGGCCCTCACTCCAGGGCTCCGGCTGGCTCGCCGTGGCCCAGCAGGCAGCCATGTTCCTCACAGTGGCTCAGAGAGCCCCTGAGGTTGAACAAACAAATTCATCTTTAATGAGTGAGACATTGGCCCTGGGTATGCAGCTGTGGTCTGAAGTATGTCTCCAACCCCGACCTGGCAACGAGACTCAAAAGGGGGGGGGGCTCCTCTACCATCTAGGAGGACAGGAAATGTCCTTAGGGAACCATCCTACCCAGCAGGCTTGGAGTTCCATGGAAGCCACTCCGGTAATAACCAAATTTATTTATAGACATTAGGTTTGTGCTCTAAGAACCACCAAGGCTAGTGACTTCAGCAGAACACACTCACACAACACCTTCCTGAAGAAATACCGAGAAGGTTCTAATTTGCACCTGTCCTGGCCCGCTGGAATTCTGAAGAGCTAAGAGCTCGTTGTATCTTTCTTCTTCCTCCCACCAGAGAGCCAAGCCAGCTGAATACTTCAGGGGTCACACAGCTTCTAATCTGCAGATCCAGGATGGATCCAGGCAGTATGGCTACTGAGGCCCACCACCTTTCTTAGCTACCTTCGTTACATACGCTGCAGTGGGAAGCTTAGAAGCAGCCGTGGGGCTGGAAGTGCCCCTGTGAGCTTCATCCACCAGGACCCCTCACTAACTTCCCTCTGGTTTCATACCCAGCTCTGGAGCCAGTCTGCTGGCAGCTAGGCATGGCTGGTCTTCAGTGAGAAGACAGAAGTCACCCTATAGCCAAGCAGGAGCGCCCTTCTGTGAAGAGCCAGCCTGTGTGGGCTGCCGTAGTCATGGAGGGGGAGGTCAGAGGAGGGAGCTCTTGGGCTGGCAGGCTCAGGGAAAACACCAAGGCAGGACCCTCACCCCTGCCGCCCTGCAGAAAGTCTGTGGGGGGGAGAACAACACTTCCTGACCAGCCACCATCCTCTGGCCCTGATATGCCTGGCCATACCCAGAGCCCCTGCACACACCTGGGGCTCACAGGGTTTGTACATCTAACTCACTCTGCTGCCCAGCTGTCATGTGGCCCCCTCTGCTAAAATCACCATCTCTGTGGCACCGGTCCCCCCCCCCCCCGGACATGGTGCACATCCGCTGTTTCCTTTTGAATTTCTCACACTGGGATGTGGGGTTCCAAGGACACCAGTGCCTGACAGTTTTATTTCTGGCTACATTCCTAACATGACTCCTAGCACAGATAGCAGTGCCCAGCACACAGTAGGTGCTTCTCAATATCTGCTGGATAAATAAATGACTAAATAAGTACTGAGTACTAACTATAGCCCTGGAAGGCTCTCTATGTGCAAGTGAGATGCTGGAGTCCCTTTCTGTACCGTGGTGGAGGGAAGGGAGGGTCTAGGATGCTGTAGGCCATGGATAATGTAGAAACAGGGCTGGCAGCCATTGGGAGTGAGGTGGAAGGGGCATTTGAGGCCCTGCAGAGGCTGGGACAGTTTCCCTTGTCTGCCACGACGCTGCCTGCAGTGGCCTCAGCCTGGGCACAGTGAGGTTGGCTCCTGAGGCCCCCTGAGATCAGCTGTCTGGGGCTGCCCCTGCTAATATTAGCCCGTCCCCACTAAGCCTGGCGTCAGCGTGACGGGGTAGCCCCGCCTGAGAGTGGGCACTGTCCACTTGCACCAACAACAGCCTTTATCCCTGGTCCCAGGATCCTGCAGCTCTGAGGTCCAAGACACCCCTGAGCATTCCCTGACGGAAAGCTATGATGCTCTGAGCTAAGGGGCGTGGCCTCCTCCACTGCCAGGCCCACCACATTTGCACACCTGTCAGGCGGCTAAGATCATGAAATGTGGCTCCTGGCCAGAATCTAATGTCAGCTGCCTGACTGCCCTCCCTGCCTCTCAATGGGCGGGTGGAATTCTGTCACCTCCCTCTAGGGAGGGAGGAATAGAAGGGTAAGCAGCCCATTGAAACAGACAGGGAGACTGAGGTTCAAGGGGAATGTGACCTGCCTGCAATACACAGGAGTTTCATGGGCCTGTCTCTCAGAGTGATGTCATGAAAACCAGATCCTGTGAGACTGAGTCTGGGAAATGGGGTTCTAGGGGCCAGGATAGGTTAGGTGACCCCTCAAAGATTTTTTTAGGGGATTTGGGACTCAAAGAAGAAAGTGTGTGGGACCCAGGTAAAGGTGTGGGTCTTCTAGGGCCACGAGCTGGCGAGAAAATAATGAGAGGCACGGTAATTAAACACTGATTACGTTCTGGGTTCTGGGCCGAGTGCTTAACACATTTAATCCTCCCGACTTCCCTATGAGTCAGGAGCTATTAATAGTGTTCTCTTGAGGCACAGACAGGTTAGGGAACTTGTCCAAGGTCACACAGCTGGTGAGTAGTGGGGCTGAGATTTGAACTCAGGTCTCTCCATTCAAGAGGCCTGCCATCGGGACAGATTGGACTTTGAATCACATTGCAAGGGTCAAATAGTCAGGAACTGATGAGAGAGTTGTTCCACATATTCTTTTAGTGAACGCACGACTGAGGCTCCAAGTAGAGGAATTAGGGATAAAAATATATATATATATCCTTTCTAGGCCTTCAGGAGGAGTCTGTTTTGAAATCCAGTGACTAATACCTAGAACTTCCCACAAACACGGTTGACGGGAGGAAGGAGGACAGGAGAGGGCGGGGAGGTTGTGGAGGGAAAGGTAGAAAACTTGGCTGACCCTCAAGGGAAAGAGGGTCTCAGGAGAAGTCTGCCTAAGCGGTACCATGCAGGCCCTTGGGAGCTTGTGTGTGTTCATCTCGGAGCTCTGGTAGGGAGTGGGGGGACAGGAGTGTGGAGAAGGCCGTGGATGCGAACCCCTCCATCTGTAGGCCTGGAGTGCCTGCAGTAACAAGGTGATCATCACCACAATCCGCCACCCCACCTTGGCCTGTTCACCATGGCTCCGGTGAGGGAGAGGAAGCAGTTTTCAGGTAGGCAGAGAAGGATGTGGTTCAGCAAGGGGTGGACTCACAGGCGCACAAGCCCTGTCTGACCTTGAACTCGGGTCCCACAGTTGTTCTCTTCATTCCGTAATTTTGTTTGTTTCCAGAGGAAGCCTTAGCCGGCCTCACACCGGAGCCCCTCCTGCCTCTGCCTCTGCCTCCTGCATTCGGGGATTACAGGCATGCCTCTGCCCCCACACAGGTCACTTGACCTTCAACAGGTATTTAGTTAGCACCCATCTTGTTCTAGGTTTTATGCCACAATTGGTGGAAAGGGGCTAGAATTACTGGTGTCGTGGGGCCCACATGCTAGAAGAACAAACAAGCAAGGTGAGCAGGGAAGGCACACAGAGTGTCAGATGCCCAACAGAAACCAGGGATGCCAAAATGGAGGGGAGTCGGAGGGAAGCAAGAGGATGGAGAAGAGGAGGTAACAAGATGGGTGAGCAGAAGCTGGGCACGAGAGTGTAAGAAAGAAGGCTGGGTGTAGAACATCCTTGAACACACCCATAAGGTCCCTGGAAAGAGTTAGGCTTCACATCTGAGGGAGACCAAATCCACAGTGAGACAGAATGAAGGACTCATGGGGTCATGGTAGCCTAGGTTACCCTGTAGAGAAGAGCCTTAGGGAGGACGGGGGTGACCAGGGCTGAGGCAAAGAGGACAGACAGCTGCAGCAAGCATGTGAGAAAAAGTTCCCAGAGGACAGCCCAGTCAAAAGCATTACACCTGAGTAGCTGGACCACCCCCAGGCTACAAGGAAGGTCAGAGTCACGGAACGGACGACCTGCACATACTATCCAGTGCCCCATGGATCCTGTCACTCCCCCTCCCAGGCTATGAACCACCACCTCCCTCAGCGCCTCTCAGCCTCCAGTGCGCTCCAGTCATCTGGGGAGCCTGTTAGAGTGTGGGTCCCCCCCCCAGGCCATTTGGGCTAGGGCCTGAGTCCTCATTTCTAGCAAGCTCCAACCCTACATTCATCAGCTCCTGTTGCTTTTGGACAATGGGTCATGCTTGGAACAGCAGCTACCTATGTAGTCCTCATGACAAGAACTCTCCCTGGCTAATAGTTACGCCACCCAGAAATAGACAGTTCTAGGAATTGAACCTTTTCAGGACACAGCCCACAAATCTGAACGTATTGAAGGAACCTGGACCATTCTCAAGGGTCTTTGAGATGGTCCTACAGCAGGACGCCCTACAGCATCTGTCTCTAAGCCTCCATGACAACCAGCGGTAAGCCCCTAACCTTGTCCCACACAATGTTTCTCTACTATGGTCCTTTTCCCAAGATAGTCTGATACCACAGTTCCCCTCTGAATGGCTTCTTGCTGTTCCCTGAGGGATGACAGCCAAGAAAAGGGCCCAGGCAAGAGGGATACAGCTGGTTCCTAATGAACTGGAACAGTACACCCCAAAGTAGCAGTACCCCAAGTGTGAGCCTGCTGCTGAGCTGGTGGCCTCCCCAGCCTGGCAGTGACTGCTCAACTTTGAATGAATGAATGAGTATATATTGAGTGTGGACTGAAGCCAAGAGAAGAGAGGTTCTGAAAACCTTCCCCTGAGCTCCCTGCCCCTTGGTGCCATGACTCGGACCAGAGATCTCCCTGATATCATGGAGGGCAGCTAGGCTAGGGTATGGAAGGGGAGAAGAAAAGGACTCACTCATCTCTCAGCTCCTTTGAGCAGCTTTAGTCCAGGATTCTTAAATTTCCAGAATGACTAGGAGATTCTTAGTGCTCACTGAGATCAACCTTCCTGAATGACATAGGTGGAGAGAAACCATAGCCCCAAGGAGCTGGGTCTTGCCTGGACCATCTCAGTAGCTTGAGAGGGAAGCTATAAATCTTGTTCTGGCCTAGTTGTCTGATGCCTACAAGCTGGAGTTTGTTTGAGACATCATCTGTTCGCACCTGATGGTCTGTACATCCCTAGCTCCAGGCCTCCAGAGCTTGCCCACCCATGTCTAGTCTAAATTGTGCAAGCAGGGTGCCATGGTACCCAGGGCCCTCAGTCCAAAAAGGAAGAGGTTCGGCACGGGCAGCCAGCCAGGCTGAGAGTTGGGAGCTGAGGAGGGTAGATCGCGTGCTCAGAAGGGAGCAGAAAGCTCAGCGAGGGTGGGGAGTAGAGGAGTCGAAGCCCAGAGCTGACGGCAAAACCTGGAGACCATGAGGTCCGAGGGAGCCAGGCCAACAGGGATAGTGGGAGACATGGCAGGCCTCAAACTCAGAGCTAAGGCGCAGCCAGTGTTCTCTCCACACTGTTTCTTCTTCCCTGGTTTCTCTGCCATTCTCTGCGGGACCCAGCTAGTGTGAGTGCAGATGGGAGATGGCTGGGCACTGTGGAGACAGTTTCTTCCTTAAGAGTTCCATTAACCCAGCTGGGACATGGCCCTCTTGCTACAGTAGACCGGGTCAGGACTTTGCTGAGCAGGGTCCCCGTCCGGGACAGGTGGTTGGGAACCAGATGGAAGTCCAGGCCTGGAGCATGGGAGGCTGCAGACCCTAACATCTCTGGAACACTGACAGGAGGCCGGCTCTGAATGCTGGCTGCTCTGCTCCTGAGCTAAGGGACCCTGGACATGTGACTTCACCTCTGTGAGTGTTAGTAGCCTCGCTGTGTGGCAAGGGCTTGGAAATACTAATGTGGTCTTGGGGCAGGGGCGTTGTTGTGAGACCCGGACGAGGATCTGCAAACCAAGGCAGTGTGGCATGCTGAGGCTCTGAAAGGGCAAGTAACTGTCTTTTCTCCCTCCATCCAGAGAGGACTGGGGAGGTAGTAAGATGGGCAGAACACTGGGGTGTTCTCTGCGTTTCTTTAAAACTGGGGGCCAAGAGCAGCAGAACGCCTGGGCTTTTGCTTTTTTTGGGGTCCCATTGACATATGTGGTGGTAGTGGTGTCTTCCGCTCACTGAGCCTGCGCCATCTACCTGGATGAGGAACATGGCAACCATTCTTCCCTAAGCCCCTCCTAAGAGTCCACCTGTGCATTTCCAGCAAAATGCCACTTTAGGGAAAGAATGAGATACGCTTAGTGTGAACCCCAAGCTTGGTGATGTCTGGCCACACTAGCCTGGCTTCAGTGTGCCTCCTGCTCCAGCCCACTTAGCCTTATGTTTCCTGATGGTAATTTTCCATTCCCTGACTCCGCTCCCCTCCACCCCCACCCTGCCCTAGTGCTTTCTTTACAGATGAGCCCAATGTCTATCTAGCCCCTACTTTGAGGTCCCATTGCATGGGTCTCTATCCTTATTGTCATGGTCCTGAAAATGGTCTGCTTTTCCTAACGGCTTGTACTTTAACCCACCCATGCCCTTAAAGAACTTTTGCTTTAATTGCAGTGACTGGAGATGTCCAGAGAACAGCTATCTACGCCATATCCTACGCTCATGGAATGTCATGAACAGAGGCTGGCAGCCACCTGCCCCCTGGAGTCTCTCGGGTTCTCCTTTGCCTCTGAGCCACCTTCACAGATCTACTTGGGACTGGGGCAGTGGCCAGGCTGACCCAGGAGCGACAGCAGGGTGTGGCTTAAGGCCCTGACCTTTTGGTCCAGAGTGGAATATGCTGGTCATGAGACTGCTCAGAATAGCCAGAGGCACTAAATTCAGCTGTCGTGGGAGGCCTGATGTCTCTGGCTCAGGCAGTGGGCCCTGGAATGAGCCCCTACCAGAACCCTCCCCCACCCCTGAGATGTCTTGTCTTCCCTGAGAGACTTAGGCCAACAACCTTCAAAGCTTCTGGGAGCCAAGGCCAAACCTTTCCAGACACTGAAGCTGCCCCCAGAGCTCCAGACTCTAAACCTTCCCCAAGGTGGTGCTTCAAGGACCTCCTGAGCTTGGAGTTAGGAGGGGACAGACAACCTGCTCACCTGTGACCTTGAGAAATCTGTCTTTCTCGCTGGGCCTCAACCTCCCCCTTCACAAAAGCTCAGACTACATTGAGTGCAGGGGAAGCTTGGAACCCGGCGGAGATAAAACTAAATTGAGCAAAACTAACGAGCAGCTCGTCACTGACCAGCTTGCTTTGCTGAAGAGGAGAACCCTGGGCCTGAACCTTGATGCTGTCTGTCTGGGCCAGGAAGGCTACTGCTGCAGATCTGTTTTCTGGGTTGGTGTGAATGATAAAGAAGGGGCAGTGAGCTAGGCAGAAAGAGCCCTCCAGAGGGAACTGGCCATGACCTAGCAACTGTAGGCAACTAAGCCAGGCCAATAATCACTTAAGCGAGCACTGACTAAAGCCAGACAATCACACACCAGAATCGGGCTGGACCCAAGAGGCCCCAGCATGAACCTGGGAAGTCCCGAAAGCTTTTGCGACCTGACCAGTTTTTCAGTTGAAAAGGTCCTTGTGCTTGCCAAATGGAAAAAAAAGAGTGGACTGGAAAGGCCTGAGAGTAGAGCTGGAAACAGTCACAGAGTGCTGGAGAGGTGGGCCTGAAGGGACCATAGCACCTTGAAGCACAATGACAGGCACGATGACAGAGGGGACAGTCAAGTTCCGAGCTGGTTGTGAAGTAAGACAACAAGAAAGCCACCACAGCAGAAATACCAGCAAAAACACTAAGACAAGCCACAGTGGCAACCTGCATTTCCTGCTTCCTGTGTACTGTGACTACCCGCCATCATCTCAGACATTCTCTCTGTGCACCTCTATGGTCAGTCCTCCCAGCCAACTCTTCCTCAGTGATGGGGATGATGACCTCTTTCTTAACAGATACTTAGTCTGTGGTTTTCTTTACCGAAAGAGCCTCGGGGGCTTGAGGGTACAATTAAAAAAAGGAAAAAGAAAGAAAACAACATTTGAGGACTCTTGGTAAAGAATTCCAGTGTCTGGATGGGCCGCACTGCCATTACATGCTTCCATGTCTCAAAGTATGCCCTGTGCTGGGGAAGAGCGAGCTTCCAAAGAGGTTCCCAGTAATAGTTCCATCTTTGCCTCATGCCCAATTCAGGACTCCCAGACTTGCCTCAGAAGTGGGACCCAAGGAAGAAAGAGAAGTCTTTAGCTGGGCTCCCCATTGTAACCACTAGGTGACTCTCTTCCAAGATAGCCAAGAAGAGTTAGAGCTATATCAGGTCCCAAAGACTAAGGGACTGAGCAAGGAGGCAGAGAAGGACAGAGAGTCAGGAAAGATGGACAGTAGAGTGCACAGAGGTGGGACGTCACCAACTTTGAGTTCATTGGCATTCATCGGGTCAAATGGCCTGAGGAGAATGATGTCACCACACACACACATACACACACACACACACACACACACACACACACACACACACACTTACACATGGGACACTTCCTGGCCTGCAACCTAGAGACCATTCTTGGCCTTGGTATGACAATGACTAATGCTCCTGGTGACATGTAAATCACAAAGGCCTAGGGCCTCTGACCTCAGCTGACTCTCAAGGAGGTGAAGAGGGCAGGTTTCCAGCCAGCTGGCTCCATACACCAACTCTCACAGGCCTGCGACTTTGCATACTGCTCTTCCTCTGCCTCTCCCTGCCAACACCTGCTCACCCCTTAGTGTCTGCCCAGTGTGACTCCAGGAGGCAGCTCATTCCAGGAAGCCCCCCATCCCCTCATCTCCATAGCTACATCACCACTCACACCTTATGTGTGTCTGAGGCTGCAACATCCATCCTAGAGTAGGGCTCAGCTTGCCCCAGCTCACCTCACTCCCCAGCCCCGACTCTGGAAGATCAGGGAACTAGCTGTTTTAGCCAGCACTGCTACCTCTTATATCTCCAACAGGCCTCCCTTCTCCAACCAAGGAGCTTCTATGTCCCACAGCCAACATCCTGACAGCTCCTTGGAGGATATGGCCTCATTGCTGGCCCATACATGCATAACTGGCCTGGCTGGGTCATGGGTCTTCTGAGCTATGACATGCAAGGAAATGCCTTCAGCCAGACATCCTGGGAGTCTGGAGGTGAAGACAGCAGGCACAGAACCCACAGAATATTATCTTCCTCCAGGTATTCCCAGGCCACACCAGGTCTCTCTCACATACAAGCACGGATAGCAACAGTGATACACAGCCAAGACTCCTCTCACATACAACATGCATTGTCACACATGGGACCTCATAGTTTCCTAACACACAGCCTGTCACACACCTTGCATGTGCATAGGTGGTGTTGAACACATAGTTTACACATACACACATGTCCACACCTGCCCACATACCTCTCGGAGATATACTGACCTGGGGTCTCATACAAGGCACTTCATACACATGCATACTCTCTCTCTCTCTCTCTCTCTCTCTCTCTCTCTCTCTCTCTCTCTCACACACACACACACACACACACACACACACACCATTTATCAACTCACATAGAATCTCACATCCAGTTTCTTTGACACAAGGATCTCTCTTACAGTCACACACACAGACACACAAACAGACACACACACACACACGAACACACAGGAACACACACATGTGCTCCTGGAGTCACATCCACTCACATATTTTTATACTTACACACGAGGAGTCTCTCACACACCCACACAGAATCTCACACACAAGCATTTCTAGTTTTTGTTTTACACACACATGAGATTCGGGTCTGAAATCTAGAAAGAAAGAAAGAAAAAAAGAATCCTAACCCCAGACCCACCAATCTGAGAAGGCTTTTCCAGCCTGTGATGAGGAGGAGTAAAGAAAGGTGACAGCGGGAGGGCGGGCAGCAGCGGCAGAGCAGAGACGGAAGGGGGAGGAGGTGGGCAGCAGGCTGGTCTCTGCGCAGGGCTGCAGCAAGGCAGCGCAATGCAGCTAGGCCAGCCAGGCGGGCGGGCAGCAGGAGCCTGGTTCTAATCCCAGCTCTTCCTTCACTTCTACTCCTTCTATTGATCTCAGTGTCCTCGTGTGGTACCCATGCCCGTGGCCTCTCCATGAGGCTACCAGAAAAGATAGTAGTTCTGCAATCCTGAGGGGCTCCCACCAGTACCCTCCTGCACCCCAGTGCCCTCCCCTCCACCTCTGACTGTCTGGCTTTTCCCTGCGTCTGTTCTTCAGTAGACACTCACGTGAGAGTTTCCCGACTTTTCAGCCCTGTGGTTTTCTACTGACAGGTCCTCAAGCTGTACTTAGGGGGTCTGTCTATCTGTCCCCATTGAGTGAAGACCACCTCATAGCCTTGGAATGGCCAGTGGGTGGAAAGAGTGGGTGAGGAGGACGGATACACCTTTCCGACCCTCACATACCCTGAAACATGGGTACATTGATCAAAGTGGAGTCCACGGTGGCAGGTGGAAGGGCCCAGCCTTCTGCGACTACCTTAAAGAAGTTGGGCCTACTTCAGGCCAAGGTCAAATGTGAGTGGAAGGGCTGTCTTACCCAGGTCTTGGCCTAGCCTTCGGGCATCTCTCTCCCTCCTATGCTGCCTCATTCTCCCAGTCCCAGGTTCCAGCCCCTCCCCACAGCTCAGCATAGCCTCCAGTTACATAATCCTCTAGCTGTAGTGGCCTCTGTCATCAAGGAGACAGGGAAGAGGGGAGGCCACCTCTAGTGGTCCCAGGCCTTTCTGGAGAGTGGCAGGGAGTTGGTGGCCATCTCAAGGGTCCCAGAAGGCTCTGGTTCAAATTTTACTTGGCCTTCTGCTTCCTACCCGACCTTGGCCAAGATGCTCAGTGGTAACATGGGAGACCAAGTGGTCTCTATTCCTACCCACAACACCTATTCTAGGATTCAAGGTATGAGATTTTGAACTGCTGCCCCCAACCCGTATGTCATTCTGTTTTATATTAGCATCAAATCTGTCAGGTGTCTGCCTGTACAGCCCTTCCTTGCCCTTGGGCACCTCGGAACCCTCCCCCTAGCTCACAAATTTTGGTTGTCCGCTGATTTGCTGATTTCAGCTTCTTATTCCTCACCCCCAATGCCAGCTCTGGCTCAGTCACCTGTCTGCAAAAGTGAAGGGCCTGGAGCAGTAAATAGATGGGCAGAGGTAGTGTTTTGCCTGGAAGGGGCCGAGGTGGCTTATAGACGGGGAGGGACTGTTTCAGATTGCCAATACTACACATCTCTCTCATCCTTGGCACTCTTCAGGCCAGAGAACAGAGTCCAGGAAGACCTGGAGTGTGCCTTCCAGGGTAGCTGTCTCTCTGGGGTTTCTTTCTTGGGCTCAGCAACAGATGGCCCATCAAATGGCCCTTGCAGTCCACCACTCTCCCCATTTTACAGAGGAAACTAGCCCAGGGAGGCCATCTGAAGGGCCAAGGTCAGCAACAGGATATGCCCTTTCTCCCTTGTAACAATTTGCTGTTTCTAAAGGGGCGTGGCTGAGGAAGACACACCCACTTCACACACTTCTTCTGGGTAGACTCCCCTTAAGGTTTCCTCTCTGCCAGACTCTTCCTAGGGGCCAGAGAAAGCAGGATCTTATGGCTTGGACCTCCCCCAGGCTCTTCCCAGTCCTGGGAAGGCAGCTGTCCCAGAATGGTGATTCTCTTATCTCCTGCACCCAGCCCAAACCCACACCAACCACCAAGCTCATAACTATGAGCGGTCCCAAGACCACCTCCTCAAATGGCTTAAAGGTGGTCCCTGAGGTCTGTCTCTAGTTTCCCAGCAGGCTAAGGCACTGTTTCTACTCCAAAGTCTCCCTGACCTAGGAAGAAGGAAGGAGTTTCCCCACCTTCCCCAAATCAAAGGGCAATTCACACCTTCATGATGTACATCACGAACAGGCACTAACAGGAGTGTGGTGGGGGTGTCACGCACACTCAAACACACACATATGCTCACTTCTTCCCACAGACTTTATCCATCCAAATACACACTAGCACACTTACATAAATATGCATGCACAGTACACACACACATTCATAAACAACTGGCAATACAAACTCATGTATACAAACCTAGTTATCATGGCAAAATCACCCCTTCTCTTACATACGTACACGTACACACCCCCTTCGGTTCAGAACACTCTGGGCACTCACTGTCCACTGCACCCTGCCCACAGGAAGCGGCAAAGGTTGCCTTTCCGGGTCAGGTTCTTCCGATGGATAAGCAGTCACTTACCCGCGCATAGCGGGATGAGTAGGGGTCCTCGAACAGTGCCCAGATGCGCGGTTGCCAGCGGCGCCAGAAGCCGCCAGGCCGGCCATCTGGGGAGTCACTGAGCGCCAATCTCTTGGTCATCTCCAGCTCGTCCTCGCCGTCGCCCGAATCGCCAGGGCCGTCGGCGTCCGCGTCGTCGGCGCTGTTGTCCAAGGGCGCGCCGCCAAAGCTGTCCAGCGCCTCCTCAGCGTCGCGGTGCTGGCGATACGTCATCCAGCAGCAGGGCTCCACGTCCGTCTCGTCGATGCCCCAGAAGGCCAGCTCCTCCTCGTAGAGCGGACCGCACACGTCGGCCGGGCAGTGCAGCTTGCCGGTGCGGTAATAGTTCAGGATGTGAGCGAAGACGCCCGGGTGACGGTCGAAGAAGAACTCGTCGGCACGCGGGTCATAGTCGAAGTGGCTGTGGGCGTCCGGCTCTGCCAGCCAGGCAAGCCGCGTGCCGGGCAGCGTGCGCAGCGTCGAGCGGTACGTCTGGTGGCGCGTGCCGCCCACGTTGATCACGATGCGCTCGCTCTCGTCCCCTTGGCCCATCGCGGCGCCCCCTTAGGCATGGCGCGGCCCAGCGACACCCATGGGAGCTGCCGCCAGGGGGAGTTGGCGACGGGGAGGGGGGCGCAGGGCCTCTTCCCCCCTCCCCCCAGCCGTCGGGGGGCACAGAAGACCGCGGCTCTGGCCACCCACCCTAACCAACGAGCCAAGTCCCCTCAGGGGGAGCTGTCAGGCAGGTGCGGGTCCAGGGGTGTGTGCACGGGCTCCCTGGGGTCTTTAAGGCGCCTAGTGTGAGAGGGAGCTGGCCTGGCTGCGGAGGAGGCAGTGGAAGAGAGGAGGGAGGTAAAGAGGGAGGGAGGAAGGGAGTGGGGCGGCGCTCAGCGGCGAGGCCCGGGAGGAGGGGAGAGAGGATGGGGGGGCCGGGCTCCCGGTATCATCTCAGCGGGAAAATGGAGAAACCGACACAAAGCTTTTTAGGGGAAGGTCAGCTGCTCCGTTTTGGGGGCCGGACCGATAGACCAGCCCCAGCTGGGAAAGAGGGGGTTACGAGAAATCCGCGCTTGACTCTGCGGTGGTCGCCGCAGCGCGCTCCCGGTGCGGTGGGGACGGATGCGGCTTGCTCTCCTCCCTGCGTGACCGGTCCCCTTCGGCTCTCCTTGCCTATCTGCCTACTCCCCTCGGTGGCGGGTGAAGCTGCCTGACCTCCCTCCTTGTTCCTTCTCCCCGCCTCCCGGAGGAGATGGCGGGTCCCCTGGGTAGGGGCACCAGGGTGCTGCCCCGCGGGGCGGCCGCTGAGCGCAGCACCTTGCGCGCTCGAGCTGGGTCAGGGGTTCCGCTGGGCTGCGTTGGGACACTGGCTTCCGCGGCGGTGCTGAAGGGACAGCTCCCGGACGGCTGCGGAGCTGCGCTGGGCCGAGCGAAGGTTCTCCCGGCCGGGTTTGCTTGGCAGGGCCGGCGGGCACTGGCTCCGGTGTCTCTGCGCCCCGCACTCCGCTCCCTGCTCTGGGAGGGCGGGTGGCGCTGGCAGCCGAGGCGAGGGGCGCTGCCGAGGTCGGGCCCGGTAGGCGGGGGTGGCAGGTCCGGGCGCGGCGCAGCGAGGCTGGCGAGGCCAGGGAGGCGAGGCGCGGAGCGGCCACTGCCGCCACCGCCGCCGCCGCGCCGCTGCTGCCTCCGGGCTGCTGCTCCGCTGCCTGCTCGCTTGCTCGTTCGCGCGGTCCGCGTCCAGCCCGCGGCTCTCCCGACACGGGCACACGGCGCGCGCAGCCGCACTCGCCCCCGGAGGGAGGCGCCGCGCTGGGTCCTAAAAAGCCCTGATTCTGCGCCCCCCTCCGAGGCCGGCACCGAACCCCGCCTCCCTCAACCCTGGCGCTGGGGGCGCCCGCCCTTCGTTGCCTCTTGCTCGGTGGAGACCCGCCGACGCTCCGCCCTAGGGGAGCTCCACTTGTTGGGCGGAGGCTCCCAGCGACGTCTGAGCCCGCGCCCCCGGGTCACACCGAGGTGAGAAGGGCGGCGGCCAGCTCCTCTTCTAACCCAGGAGCCATCTGATATTCTGAGCAGACAAGCTAGGAAGAGTCTGACCTCTTAAGGAATCCTTTAATACCGACCCTTCCCCGGGAAACCTGAAGGCCCAATGATCCTTTCAGAGATAACTTCTTACATGGACTGTAAAATAGTACCCTTTTCACCATCCCTCTGTCCTAACTCACCATTAATGATCAATCCCGAGCCCCTCTTGATCCCTTTGGCCCCTTTCAGGCCCTGAACCCTTCCTGATTCCAAGGTGGCTTAGTCACAACAATGACAGACAGAGCTCAGTTTACCCAGAAAACTGAACTACCTTATGAAAACATGCACAAAGACTGCTCAGCCCCTTGAATACTGGCAGCCTCACTCTCCTAGAGCTTCAGGCACCCTGGGTGGTGAACCACACGTGTCCAGCCAGGGCTGTGGTCCCTACAGACTGGAAGTTAATGCTGGGGACAGAGATCGTATTTCTAACTTCAAAGTCCTCCTGGCCCATGCTTGCCACCCACCCCTAGGTTTATTTAATCAACAGTCATTAGCTCTCATTCTTTACTTGCTCCAGATTCTCTACCAAGTACTAGATCACAAGGGACAAGTCAGACCCAGCTCTCAACCTCCAGGGAATCCCAGCTTTTTAAAGAAGTGGGCAGGTGGGATTGAGAGGGACTGGAAGGTCAGGCCCAGCTCCAGAGGCTATGAAAGATGATTATTGATCCCTGTCCACTACAATCGAACAGGCTGCCCTGGCACGGGGGATTTAATTAAGAACCGAGAGGCTCTTACCTGTCTGCACTTGCTAATGGTACAGACAGCTGTCTGTCTATAGTGACCCCACCCCCAGGCACTGTTGTGAGCCTAGGGACAAACCTGTGACATATCTCCCTACCTGATCATAGGAATCAAAGCACTGATTAAAACAGATCTTCATGTCACAGGGAGAAAGTGTGGGGAGGTAGAGAGGGGGTGAGAGGTGGGAGGCAGAGAGGCAGAGTTATCAGAAAGGGGCAGAGATGGACAGACAAAGAGGGGAAGAGTCTGAGGAGACCTCTTCCCTCCAGAAACTAATCACAGCATTCCCTCAGACAGCCATTCCCTCAGACAGCCATTCCCTCAGACAGCCATTCCCTCAGACAGCCATTCCCTCAGACAGCCATTCCCTCAGACAGCCATTCCCTCAGACAGCCATTCCCTTTGGTCTCAGAGAGAGGCAGGATAGATGGCTTTCGGTGCCCTTCTTACTCTGGCCAGAGTCTGTCCCATCCCCTGACTACAAGGAGGTCCAGCGTGGCCCTGATTCAGATCCCTAGGACACTGGCTCTCAGGATGCTTGGCCCAATCCTAGGATTAATAGAGACCCTGGAAGTGAGATTTTTATTTTTTTAAGAGGCATGCGGAGACAAGGACACGTATAGCCTCAGCCGTGTCCTGAGGCAGACTGGAAACGGGGCTTCCCTAGAGGCTTCCTCAGGAAAGGAGCCAGCCACAGGGGCTCAGGCTGCCCCCTCTTCCCCAGCTGCAAAGCCACATAGGAGCAGAGCTTGGCTCTCCAAATGTCTCTCTAGCTCAGCTCTCTTTATCAAAGGACTACCTGTGCCTCCAGAGCTTCTCTCCACAGAGCCCTAGACAAGGAAGCCCCTCACTGAAGTCTAGGTGATTCGCAAAAGGAAACAGGCTGGGACCCTAGAGTCCCCGCTTTAGAGGCTCCAGATGTCTAGACTCTTTAACTGAGGCTGAGTCTTGAGTGAGGACTTACCAAGAACCTCTGAGGGGTAGGCACTAAACTCCAATCAGACTCTACTCCATGGTGAGGACCAGTGAGAGCCATGGTGGGACCTGGGCATGGGAGAAAGCAGACGGAGAAGAGATCAGGTCTTGGAGGGACAGAGACAAAAATCTCCCGGTGGAGAAAGTTGGGTACCGAAGACTCTAACCCTGGAGGATGTGCCAGAAAAACATGGCTGTGCCGGGGCTGGAGGGAGAGACCACAGGAAAGGGGCCACAGCACAGTCCGAGAGTTAAGCAGGCTGGGCTCAGATGGGGAACCCTCCCCGAAGTGCCCCATTTTCAGAGTCCCACTTTGATCTCTGATGACACCCCCCTAGTCCTAGGCTTCAAGGAGTGCTCCCTCTTCTGTGCCCGAAGCAGGGCATAAACATCGTCCCTTCTCTCACCTCCCCTTCACACCAAGAGAAGGCTGACATTCACAGAAAGCCCAGAAAAACCAAGATGAAAGCACGGGGGGGGGGGGGATAAAACAAGGAACAGAAAATCAAGGTTGCACAGGAGGTGGGGGGAGGGAGGATTGGTGACCAAGCCCAGCCTCTTCTGCAGAAATACTAAAACCTCACCCCTCCCTGCCTTTCAGCCATCCACAGTAAAGCTGCCTGCCCCTTCACAAGGGAAGGCTTACAGTCACACACACAGAGAGACATACACACACGGACACACAAATTTCTGTGGTAGCTGTGGCTGGTTGAGGATGATCAGTCATGTCTCAGGTTTCTGAGCAAGAACTAGAATAGACTGCTTGGGTTCCAGTCTCTAGTGGCCCACCTCTGACTAGCTGTGACCTCAAGAAAGCTATTCAACTCCCCTGTGCTTCAGTGACTTATCACTAGATGGGATCAGCTCTTGTCTCTGCATCCTTAACTCCTATGCTCTGGGATGGTTCTGGTTCAGGCTGAAGAAGTAGGAGTGCTGGGATGCAGAAAGACACTGCCCCCGATCCCCTCCACCCCCCAACCCCCGTCCTGTGTGGGAATAGCTCCGCTCAAAGGAAGAACTGGGCTGGATGGAAAGTAGAAAAATGTGAGGGTACCTGAAGGCAAGCTGTGCCTATGTTGTCACACCTGGCACTCGCCCACCTGCTGGGCTCAGGAACTCAGGAGAGATCCTGGCATGTACAGCCCCTCAGGCTTTTGTCCAGGTTGGCACAGGGTTTCTGCCGCTTTCCCAGGTCAGAAGCTTCTGTGTTCCTGGTGGGTTGGACTGCCATCTTGTGGCGGGGTCTGGAATCTAACCTATACTGGCCAGCTGAACAGCTTCTGGCTACCTGCTGGGATGATGCGCCTTGAAGCTGGCAGGTGTCCTCTTCCCGAGTCAGAACTCCCTCTAGTGGGCAACAAGGAGCAAACCCAGGGGCTAGAAGCGACACTGGGTAATTGGTGACCTTGACCGCTGGTTTATAGCTTGGATGGTGACTCTGGTGTTGGGCTGGGCTGCCTGCAGCTGCTTCTTCTTACAGTGAGACAAAGACTCCAGAGAAGAGCAGAAAAGGGCTAAGGTGAAGAACTGTGTGTGTGAGAGAGAGAGAGAGAGAGAGAGAGAGAGAGAGAGAGAGAGAGAGAGAGTAGACCAGGACCTTTCAACTTCTGTACTGAAGACACTGTACCAGAGAACCTGAGATGCTATGCTTTTATAATAGGCAGGATAACAGGTTCTTTTTATCCATTAGATGTCATTAGAAGCTATGTTCCTAGCCATGGCCATCAAAAACATCTAACATTAATGTCCATCAATCTGTCTTGGTTTCTCTCAATCACATAGGATGAAGAATTATCTATATTGGGCTACATATGTAAAATTGGCGAGTGTCTAATCATAGGCTGTGGGTTACTGGAGTATATACATGATTTTATTTTGTGTGATGTCTCTACTCCAGAACCATGCAGCTCTCTCTCTCTCTCTCTCTCTCTCTCACATACACACACATCCCAGAACGTTTAAAGTAAATTTAGAATTTTTGTGTTGTGTCTCATCCACATCTATCCTGTTACCCATGGGCCGCAGGCTGGACACCATGGTCGACAGTCTTCACAAGCTGTCCCTAGAGGAGTAAAAATTCCTAGTGCATCTGCAGTGCATCTGAGGCCCTCCATGGGGTGCTTTGTGGCACACTAGTGAGTGCCTGGGTGTCTATCAGCCAGTTGGACAGCAGTTGTGGAGGGACAGGTCCAGGTGTCATTGGGTGGCTCTGAAGCCAAAACTTTTTGAAGGTTACATTTTTTTGGTTTTTCGAGACAGGGTTTCTCTGTGTAGCCTTGGCTGTCCTGGAACTCACTCTGTAGACCAGGCTGGCCTCGAACTCAGAAATCCGCCTGCCTCTGCCTCTGCCTCCCAAGTGCTGGGATTAAAGGCGTGCGCCAACACGCCCGACTAGAAGGTTACATTTTTTAAAATGGCAAAACAATAGAAAATTGGAGATTAAAGGGAATATTTATTTACACAGGAAAAAAATCAGGATGATTTAAATCTTTTGAAAGCTGATAGGTGCCACCAACATTGATAAATCCAGGGCAAAGTTTTGTTTCTTAAAAACTCTCCTTCTCTCTCATATGTGCATGCACATGGACACACACAGACATACACAGACACAGACATACACAGACACACATGCACACATACACATGCATATACATGCATTTGTGTATACACACATGTAAGCACACACACACACACACAGAGATCAGAGAGAGAGAGAGAGAGAGAGAGAGAGAGAGAGAGAGAGAGAGAGAGATCCTGGCATGTACATGGAGGTCAGAGGACAGCTTGTATGATCTACCATGTAGCTCCTAAGGGTTAATCTCTGGCCTTAGGCTTGGCAGTGAGAGCCTTTACCTGCTGAGCCATCGTGACAGTTCTAAAAGCTTTACACTCACTATTCGTCTAGCAACATGCCAATCAGTCCTATTTACTGAGAAACTGTCACATTCAGACAAACATACAAGCAAGCAAACAACAAGCCAGTGGTCACCTTTACTGGCAGTTTGGGGGAGTGACATTCAGTTACCACAGCCCTGTATTTTAGATGGACTTACAATGAACGCACGAGCTCCCTGTTCCTCCCTGGGGAGCTTTTTATATGCACCAAGAAACAGCCTTAAATCTCCACCCAGGTGACAGTTTCCCAACAAGTGGGTGGCACCACTGAAAGGCACAGTCAAAAATACACAAAGCAGCGCTTCCTTTCCCCCTTTCCTTTCCCACTGTGCTGTCCAGGGCTCCCCTTCCAAGAAGCTGGCACTGAAGTAGCATACCACCATGCTTGAAACTGGATAAAAATAAAAAGCAAGCAAACAGAAACCCCCACCCAGTTCTGTAGAATTTTGAACCTGGAGGACACAGACCTCCCGATTTTGAAACTGACTACTAAGTTTCTGGTATCAAAATTGTTCTGTCCCAGTGTAAGGATTGGTACCTAAACCAATGGAAGAGGAACTAGGCAGCCAGGAGTAAACCCACGGAATTATGGGTAATTGTTTTTTTTTTTTTTTTTTTTTTGGCAAGAGTGTCAGGACAGCCTACAGGAAAAAATGGCCTTTTCAAGAAATGAAGCTGGACCAACCAGAAATCTACACAAAGCTAAGCAAATTGGGATCCCTGTCCCAAGCAGGCAGTGTTTTGTTTTTTTGTTTTGTTTTGTTTTGTTTTTAAAAAGAGTGGATC
Organism: Mus minutoides; assembly: GCA_902729485.2. NCBI lineage: Eukaryota > Metazoa > Chordata > Mammalia > Rodentia > Muridae > Mus > Mus minutoides. Next base: position 1,265,665 of record LR755131.1, read on the forward strand.
AGCTTCCAAAATGCAAGCCCTAAAACTATGTGGTTCTCAAACTCCAGGTAGGAAATGTTTTCTTGTTATGATACCAAAACACAAGCAAAAGTTGAGTTTCATTGAAAAAAAGAAATTTGCACTTCAAAGGAAATGAAAAGTTAAGAAAATGTAGAGACAGCAGAACAAGACAGCTACCTACAAGCCATGTAGCTGACACAGGCCGAGGATGGAAAATGTAGAAAGAACTCTCCTCGCACAATAAGAAGACAACCCAGTTTTAAATGGGGGGCAAATGATTTGCATGACTACACCAGAAAAAGGATGTGGAAATGGCCTTAAAGTCAGACGTGGAAAGATAGTAAACCCCGTGAGTTAAAACCATATTTAGCACTACACTATATTATCTATGACAGTTGCAACAACACAGGCAATAATATGAAATAAGTGGAAAGATTGAAGATATTAGTTTTCGGTGTTATGTTCGTTATTCAAAATACCTGGCCAAAGTGACCTAACCATTTGTTTGGGTTCACAATTGTGCAGCGGGAGCATGAGGTGGTTGGTCACACTGCCTTTGCATTCGGGTGTGGGGCGGAGACAGACAGAGCCTCTGTGTGCTTTCTTCCCATTCTGGGACCCCAGCATTGGAATAGTGACACCCACATTCAAGGTGGCCTTCCTCCCTCAGCTGAACCCTCCTGGGAACTCTCACAGACATGCCCAGGGGGGTTTCTCTTATGTGGCTCAACATCCCTGAAGCTGGTAAGATTGGCCACAGCAGATATATATATATATATATATATATATATATATATATATATATATATATATATATATATCCAAGAGAATTGGAACTATACTTTTATATTCAAAGCCTTGTGCTGTTCACAGTGTCACTGTTCACAAAGGCTTAGAGTTGGAAGTAGCTCAATGTCCATCAACTGATGAACAGATAAAATGCAATATTCCGATATGACAGAACTCTATTCATGCATGGTAGTCATGTCCTAACATGTATGTGGATAAACTTGAGAAACCTTGAATGAGAGACACCATACACAAAAGGCCACACATTATGTGATTCTATTCATATAAAATGTCCCCCAAACAGGCAAGGCCATGGGGCATCCAGAGCTGGGGCGGGGAGGAGCGAGGTGAGGGACTGCTTCTGGTCACTTGCTTCTTAGAGAATAATAGAATGTTCTAGAATTAGACAGTGGTAATGGCTGTGACACAAGCCACTGAAATATGAACTTTATTATTGTTTTTATTTATCTATCCACTATTTTTCTAGACAGTCTCACTCAGTCTTACAGCAATCTTCCTGCTTCACCTTCTTGGGTACAAATGTGCACCACCTTACCTAGAAAAAAATTAAGAGGTGGATTTTATATCATGTGAATTTTATCTTTAAAAATACTTTTAAGATTTACTTATTTTAGTGGATGTATCTGAGCATTTTCTACATGCATGTATGTATGTATGTATGTATGCGTGTACCCTACATGTACTCTGTAACTGTAGAGGCCAGAGAGACCGTTAGCTCTCTAGGAGTTAAGGATGGTTGTGAACCATCATGTGGGCTCTGGGAACCTAACTTGAGTCCTCTGCAAGAACAGCCAGTGTTCTCAATTCCTGAGCCATTTCTCCATTCTCATGAGTTATACCTTAATAAAACAATGGGAGACAATAAATAATCAAGTGACCAGTAGCCTATAAATAGTCAATGCTAAGACAAAGTTGAGATGCATGGTCTCTGATCTGTAAAAGTTCTACTTTGTGGGCTGGAGAGATGGCTCACCGACTGATCTTCCAGAGGTAATGAGTTCAATTCCCAGTAACCACATGGTGGCTCACGACCATCTGTAATGGGATCTGACGCCCTCTCCTGGTGTGTCTGAAGAGAGCAATGGTGTTCTCATATAAAATAAATAAATCTTTAAGACAAAAATGTTCTACTTTGTAATATTTGTTTTTCTTTTTCTAAAAAGCTTCAGTTGAATTTCAGAAAATAAATATGCCATTCTCAAAATATTTATTACATTTATTTATTTGGTGTGTGTGTGTGTGTGTGTGTGTGTGTGTGCAACACACATGTGAAAGTCAGGACACAGTTTGTAGGAATCAGTTCTCTCCTTCCACCCTGTGGGTTCCAGAGATCACACCAAGGTTTTCAGGTTTGGTGATAAGCACCTTCAACTACTGAGCCATCTTTACAGGCCCTGATAGAACTTTTAAAAGCACCAGCTCTCTCACAAAGAGAAATTTCAAGTCCAAATGTGTGTACAATAAAGTGGAGGGTGATGGAGGAAGACATTGGGCACTGACCTCTGGCTTCTATGCACACACACAATGGCACACCTTCATGCATGCACACTCACACACCTTCATGCACACACACACTCACACACCTCCATGCATTCACACACTCACACACCTTCATGCATGCACACACTCAAACACCTTTATGCACACACACACACCTTTATGCATGTACACACTCCTATACCTCCATGCATGCACACACTCCTACATCTCCATGCATGCACATACTCCCCCACCTTCATGTATGCACACACTTCTACACCTTCATGCGTGCACACACTCCCACACCTTCATGCCTGCACACACTCACACACCTTCATACGTGCACACACTCACACCTCACTTTTTAAGTCATGCTCTCTCACTGATCCTGGGGCTTGTTGATCAAGCTAAGTTAACTGAGTAGGGAGCCTCAGGGACCTTACTGTCTCTGCTCCCACGGAGACTGGGGTTACGATACACACTTCTGTGCTTGGCTTTCATGTGGATGCTGGGGATGGAACCCAGGTCCTCAGGATAGGAAGCAAACACTTCATTGACCCAGACATCTTCCCAGCCTTCAAATGGAAATTTTTAAGAAAATAATGACTTATATGTAGGCTGTTCAAGTGTTTCTAAGACAAGCAAACAAAAACAAAATAACCAAGCAGACGTGTTCGGAATCACTTCCCTATCATTATCCCCTTTCTGCTCCGCTAGTGTTTCCTGTGTCCTCTAGTCTGCAGCCTCTTTCTGCCTGTCTTTCAACCTTTGAAAGACTCCTCTATTGACAACATTTTTTTGTTACATTGTTTCCATAGAGAGCAGAGCAATCATTCCACCTGGCTGATGTTGTTTTGTGACATTGATAATTTTAGGATATTGCTTTCAGGCTCACACCTATATTGGAAACATCATGTACAGTTTCAAGATCAGTGTCATATTTGGGAAATTTTCAAGTGTCTTTCCTCCAAGGGCTTGTGTGGATTCAAAGGATTTTGAATTTTCTCATATGGTGATAATTTTAAATATTGCCTGATTGATAAACCTCAAAAACGTTTCACTTGCTACAGCGACATCTTATGAATTTTATGTTGTCTTGTTGCTGTCAGGTCAGCAAAAAATATTTTCCTAATATGTTCATATAATTTACTTTTCTTCCTTGGCTGGATTAAGCACCAGGTCAGAGTCTTTAACAGAACTCCATTAACAAGTTCTTTTCTTGACAGTCTGAGACCATGGTGCCCAGGTTGGGAGCAAGCCTGAGACAACCACCAGTCTAGCTCCACACAGCCGGGCAGGCAGACCATGTTCTAGACAACCCTTAGCCTGGTGCCACCCAGCCTGGGCAGGGAGGAAACCTGAGATGACCTCCAGTCAGGTTCCACAGCATCCAGGTGGGCAGACCTTGCCAGAGACAACCCCTTCCCCATCCGGGTCTGTTACCACCAACGGCCACTTGGACGTCCCTGGTCTGGGCTACTGCCTAGGACCATGTCAATGTCTGAGTTGTGTGCAAAGCTGGCCCCACCTCTTGCCTGGACATCCTGGGAGAGCTGGCTCTGAAGACATGAGAGCAGGAGAGATTCACCCGTCCCTTATCAGCTGCAGTACTTGGGAGAGCAGGTCTTGCACCTCGCCCGGACACTGCAATAGAGCTAGCCCTGCTGGCATGGGTGCAGGTGGGCTGGCCCAGAGGGCACAAGACAGGGAAAGCTGGCTCTTCCCCTTGCCTGCTGTGGCATTGCTGAGCTGGCTGGGGCAGTGCTGGAGAACTTGCCCTGATGATGTGGGACAGCTGGTGGGCTGACCAGCTCAGCTACCACCCAGGCCCAGCTCCAGGGCCTTGAGTTGGCCCACCCCAACATCTACCTCATCGAACTGCAAGCCTGTTAAGGGACTATTCCTACAGATCCAAAGCTACAGGACCTCCATGACCCAGGGCAACAACCGGATATCTGAGAATCCAGTATTGATAAAGTAGCAGAAGCCAGAGGCTTCAAACCAGACCAACGACTCACTGCACTGAACATTTGCAAGTGAAGAACTGTGGACAAAAAGTTGTCCTTTGGGACACACTGTGACACACCACAGCTTCCATAATGAGATTTTTTTTTCTTTTGGTGTGTGAGGGGAGTTTGCAAGGGCAGGGGGCAGTTATGCAGGGACAGGGAGATGAGTGGGATTGGGTGCATGATGTGAAAGCCACAAAGAAGCAATAAAAAAGTTAATAGTAGTAATAGTAATAATAATAAAGGGGTTTCTTTCCCTTCTGTGCCCTCAATTTCTTCTGTTCTAGGTATCATGCACAGGGCTTCACCACTGAGGTACAGGCCCGGATCTACGCCTTTGTTTGGTTACATTAATTACCTTTCTCACTGCTGTGACCAAACACCTGACATGAGGCACCTCAAGGGAGGAAGGGTTGGTTTTGGTTACACTTTGAGGGTAGACCCCATCCTGTCAGGAAAGACAGCAACAGGGGTAGGAGGCTACCGGTCATAAAACACCTACAATCAGGAATCAGGAGGTGAACAGGAAGTGAGGCCAGCTAGAAGAGCGGCAAGCACCACCCCCCAGTGACGTATTTCCTCCAGCCAGGCTCCACTTTCTAAGGGTCTCACAGCCTTCCAAAACTTGGCCACCCGCATTCACACACATGACCTACAAGGTACACTTCATATTCCTATTACAGCAATGCTGTAAATGCATTTTAGATACAGTCATCTTCACAATGTCAGAATCATTTTAATTTATGTCACCATTCAACCTTATTGCTTCTATTTTATATTCCATTTAAAAAATATATATATGTATTCCACTCAACCCAAAGGAGATTTATTTATTTATTTATTTAGGACCTCAACATGCCCATAAGTGTCACCAAACACATGAATAAGCCAGAAGAGAAGTATACAAGGATCATAACAGATTTCTTAAAGTAATTTATTCTGAAAATTAAGACAAAAACTTAGGCCATTTAGGCTTCTTCCCAAGGCCTTGGTAGAGGCTCGTGTGGGAGATGGGATCTGAAGCCTTAGCTTCTTGTCTCTCTCTGTGTCATGGGTCATGGTACACTAGCTTCTAGGTGTGCAGTTTAAGTGTATGTATGTTATTTCGGTTGTTTGAATGAGGACAGCCTGCCCCATAAGCTCATTTACTTTAATACTTGGTCCCCAGTTAGTTGTGCAACTATTTAGGAAGGATTAGGAGGTGTGGGAAGAGGTGTGCTTCTGGAGTGGTCTTTAAGGTTTCTAAAGTCCTTGCTATTTCCCTCTCCCTCTCCCTCTCCCTCTCCCTCTCCCTCTCCCCCTCCCCCTCCCCCTCCCCCTTCCCTCCCTCTCTCTCACCATCCCTCCTTCCCTCCCTCTCCCTGCCTTTCTCCACTTCACACTTGTGGAGAAGGATGTGAGCTCTCAGCTATTGCACCAGCAACATGCCTGCCAGCTTGTTGCCATGCTCCCATCCATGATGGTCAAGCCCCCGCCCCCAATAAACTCTTCCTTCTATAAGTCGCCTCGGTATGGCGTTTCTCTGCAGCAATAGTAAAGTCACTAAGACAGCTGTCATGTGAGCGCACACGTGCAGGTGTACACATACGTACTGGACAGCATGATCTGGGATTCTTCAGATGCAGCCATGTAAAAATGACCCCAGGAGCGAGGGGCCGTTTTACTTGCATTGAAAACAGGGAGACAGTGGGTGCTTCTGAGGTGACTGAGGTGTGGGACAGACAGCAGGGTGCCTGGTTTCCAACCTTTAAGGTATGAAGAAAACCAGAGCAGACTAGGAGAGTATATAAGCAAATGACGTGAGAAGGAGGGGCAGGGAAAACAAGGGCGTCCAGGCTCAGTTCATAGATACTGCGATACTAATAGCCTTTGTACAATTGGAACCGGTTTAAATGATGCTTCTGTCACTTGCAACTGGAAATGTCCTAACTGTGTCTCCTCTGTAATGGCAGGACGGCCCACTCAGAGGCAAACCAGGATCTGATGTCCTACACAGAGCCTCTTTCATCTTTTCTAGGGCATCCACACACCAGCTTCTGTCAAGTGATGAGTTGCACGGGCTGTTCACTGCACAAGTGCATATGGCTGGGAATGAGTGGGGGCCAATGTCCAGTCTGCCCTCTACTGCTGAGTCATCAATTCTGAAGCCAAGGCAGTCTCCCAGGGAGGGAAAAGGCGGTTGTTTCTCAGTATAGAAGCTACCCTCTTATCCAACAACCATCTTTTTATTCCCATATCTACCTCTGAACAAATCATCTTCTTTGGGTCTTCAACACGTCATTTGTCACATACAAACCATGCCCAGTCCAGTGCATGACACGAGTCACCCAAGTGACCCCAGCAGCCTCTGGACAGAGGCTCTGTAGTACAGCTGCTCCATTAGCCTTGACGGAAGGATCATTGCCAACACAAAGCAGCGTACACCTTGACCAATCTCCATAACGGCAAAGCAGGAGGAAGTCCAGTGTGGTGGCTCACACCTGTAACCCCAGCTCCAGGGCAGGGTGAAGAAGGAAGACTTCTGAGACGTCAAGGGTGGCCTGGGACATGGTGTGTTCAAGGGTATCTCGGGACCTGATGAGTTCCAGGCTAGACTAGCTATAAAGTGAGACCCCCCGTGCCAAAAAAACAAAAACAAAAATAACAGCGAAAAGCTGTATAGCTGGTAGATAGGTCGCTGGCAAATATTCCTTCTTGAAGAGAGGCAGGAAGGCTCACAATATCCATATCCACTCCTCCCTGAGCCAATCACACACCCTCCGGGCCCAGCTGCGTGTAATCTAAAGCATATTAGCCGGGCTAGACCATTGCTTCTCAACCTTCCTAATGTTCCGACCCTTCAGGACAGTTCCTCATGTTGTGGTGACCCTCACAAACATAGTTATTCTTGTTGATGACTCACAACTGTAATTTTGGACTGTTATGAATCAAAACATAAACATCTGTATTGTCTGATGGTCCTAGGAGACCCCTGTGAAAAGGGTTGTGGCCCGAAGGTTGAGAACCACGGGACTAGAGAGAGAGTTAAGCTGTTAGGAGTTTCTCAGTACCCATGTGAGACAGCTTATAACCATTTGTAATTTAAGCTCTGGAGAGTGGGTGTGGGTGGGTCTGATGCCTTTGGCCTCTGTGGGTACCTGGACACACATATGCAAATACCCACATACAGACACACAGTTAAAAGTAAAATAGATTTTTTTTACACAGTTCTGAAGTATATAAGAGGTTAAAAAAAAAAAGCTGGGGCCTGGTGAGACGGCTCAGTAGGGAAAGGTACCTGCTGCTCAGGTGAGTGGCATGAGTTCAATCCCTGGAACTGATGTGTTGGAAGGAGAAAATGAATTCCTTCAAGTTGTCTTTTGACCGTCCATATGCACCATGGTACACACCTACTCACACACACACATGTGTATACACACACATGCACACATGCATGCACACATTCACACATATGTACATACACCAAAAAATATTTAATTATATTTTAATTTATATTTTAATTAATATTTTTCTAGGGGTGGGATTTCACGGTGTATCTCCCGTCAAGTTGCCCGCTCTCCTGTAAGTAACCCCAGTATGTTCCTTCATTTGCCACGCTGGACTGGATGAAATCTTTCTTTGAGCTGTTAGCTTCCTCTCTCTATGAGGTGATATATGTTCACATCTCCCCAGGAAAGCCACAAAACATCTGTCTCATCTTGTTCCCTCCTTTTTGTTTTACCAGTCCAAATGGATCATTCTAAAATGCAGATTTGTTTCTGTTCATTCCCTGTGTTGATCCTTCTGTGACTCCCCTCTGCCCTCCGAAGGCAGCTCAGCTAGGGCCCATGTGGTCCTCCTATCTCATCTCCGTGTTCCTTAGCTCCTGCTCATGAGGAGCTGTGGGTCCACAAGGTTGCCCCACTTCCCTTGTGCTCGCCGTGCCTCAGCTGTGAGCTCCCTCTGCTGTCCAGTCCCTTCAGGATTCTCCCTGGCAGCTCTCTGCTTGTGTTACTGCTCCTGTCGGTATGCACTGTCTGTGTTCTATGTGTCATCATGATGAGACCAATTGTGGAGAGGCCCAACCCCCAAGCAGCTGGTTGCCTCCCAAAGGGAAGAGGTGTGTTCAATGGCCTCTTCTCCTTGAGCACAGGACTTGGCATGTGTCCAGTGGATGAGTTATGACTGATCCCTGAGGGGCCTCGAGAGAGTGTGTAAGGAACCCCACAGAGCTCTGAGGGGGGCCAATGGAACATCAGAGTAACGGAAAAGCTTTGAGCATCTCCTCCAGGATGGTCTTGTGGGGTGGGCAGAGCCCACTCTCTGTATGCAGTGGTTCTTCCTGAAGGTGTCTTTTTTTTGTGTCTTGAACTTGGCCTATGGGAACTTAAGGAGAGGATCTGTATAAATGGAATGCAGGAGGTACTGGAGCCCTAGGGACAAGTCTTAGAGGGAGGGAGAATTTATGCCAGGTCACTCCAGGGAAGAATAGAGGTCCGTGTGTGTGTGTGTGTGTGTGTGTGTGTGTGTGTGTGTGTGTGTGTGGTCCCTCATGGCATTGTGCATTTCCTACACTTGTCTCTCCTGACATATCTGAATAGCACTTTGTCCAGAAAGCCCACCTTGCACTCTGGCCGCACCAATGGCCTCCCCCTGCCCTCTACACAGCCTGATGGAAGCATCACAGCTCTAGAGATATGCTGGTCCCTTCTGCCCCTCCCTCCCTCCTCCCACAGGCTCTGAGTCTCTACCTTCGGATGAGATGAGACAGTGGTAGATGTTCTGAGGGCTGGCTCCTGACTTTGTATGCTGTCCCTGTGCAGTTCCACTATTGCTAGGAGCTGGCATACACCACACAGCTCAGAACTCATCCCCAGGGCCCTTTAGCTGTCTCTTCTTGCACGGAATCTTCCCACCCTCCTCCACACGTGTGAGGGTGTTGTGTGGATCCAGGGCCAGACGCTCTCATAGAGCCTTCTGGTCACACTGTGTAGATGGGAGCCATTCTCAACTTAGCACACACTTGGGAGTCCCTAAAAGGAGACTTTGGAAGGCAACAATAACTGGTTCTGGACAGACTCATTCTGCCAGAATCTTAAATGGGTAGAACTAGTTTTTTTTTTTTTTAATTAATCCATTGTTCTATTGGCAGGGTTTCATGTATCCCAGACTGGCCTGGAACTTGCTGTGTGGCTAAGGATGACCACACACTTCTGATTTCCCTGTGCTACCTCCCGGCCCCGAAACTACAGCTGTGTTCCCCCATGGCAGGTTTATATGGTGCTGGGGACTGAGCCTGGGATTCTGTGCATGCTAGGCGAGTGCTCTATCAACCGAGCCACCTCCTCAACACCAACTTTTAATTTTTTATTTTAAAGAGGTTATTTCTTTATAACCAGGGTGGCCTCCAGCTTGCCTCCATCCTCCTGTCTCAGCCTCTCAAGTGTGTTGCGATTACAGGGATGTTCCGCCACATCCGGCTTTTTGTATTTTTAAACGAACATCCATCTATGTGCGTCTTTCCGCTGGAACCACTGGTTTCCTTGGGTGCAGGAGGCAAGGCCTGGGGAATTCCCTACAGCCGAGCCCTTCATTACTCAGCACCACCCAGCCTCCGTGATACCCTTCTGCCACCTACAGGGGTCGCTGCAAGACAGCCCGCCCAGTTCGTAGAGTTTCTTTCTGATCCCCCATAGGAAAAGCCAGAGCCACTGCTGTATAAATTAGCGTCTTTATTTCCAACACCTGAGCGAGTGAGCCTCGAGGCGCGCCCGCTTGAGGAATAAACATACAAAGTTTTTGTTGCACTACACAGCATGCCTGGGAGATAAATATAACCCAAGGGGCTCCGGCTCTGGCCAAGCAACTCTTATTTACACGAATAGATTACAAAAGTCTTATATAAAAAAAAAATAAGTGGTCCTGAACCGCGCGGGAAGGGGGAGAGTCGGGTATGGTTACACCTGTTACACCCTGAGACCTGAGTGGCCTCCGCAAGCTGTGGGGGGAAAGTGGGTGTCAGGGGTCTCCAGAAAGTGACAAATAGCAGGGAGGGATGTGGAGGGCCGGGCTTAGGTGTGCGAGGCTCACCCCTGTGCTACGAAGAAAGAAAGAGGGTCTGGCCACTCAAGGATCAGCTCTGGCCCAGTGAGGGACAGCAAGTGGCTTTCCGCTGTGAGCCGCATGAAAAAACAGACAACAAACAACAACCGAAGAACATTAAAGAGGACTATGTCCTTTCCTTGGGGCCGGATCTGGGACAGACTTCTGCTCTTCCCTTCCCTCTGGAGGAACGGCTTTGAAAGGACAGGTAGGAGGAGTGTCATTTAAGCTTCATCTTTTGGGCGTGAAGAACCCAGGGGCACCATCCCCAGGAGTGCCTACGGTGGTGCGCCCTCTGCTGCCGCAGCCGATCTCTCAAAGCACCTGGTAAATCGCATTGGGGTTTGAGCCTGCAGGACACTGAGGGGCGGCGTCGGGAGACGGGGTCTGGGCCCCCTGTTCTGTGTCGCTTGGGGATGCCCCCTCTGGCGGACCCGGAGGAGATTCCGGTGGTGCATCTGCCAAAAGCAGCACAGGAGCAGCGGGGCTCTCTGTGGAGATGCGCTCCACTATGCTGGACAGGCAGTCAAGGCTCGACACAGCCGCACTCTTCCCTGGCCTGGACTCTGTGAAGGGAGGGGAAGGTTAGTAATCCAAACTTGAGGCCCTTCTCAAGTCTCTTGCTCATAGGCACGGAGCTTTGTGGCAGAAGGGAAACTGAGGACTTGCTTGACTGGAAGGAGAAAGGAGAGGAAGCTGTGTATCATAGTTCTTTGTCCCCCCCTCCCCCAATGCTCCCCATACCCATCCCCCCCCCCCCGCCATCCCAAGGGACGGGTATGTATGTATGTGGTGGAAGCGGGAAGAGGGTACTAAGCCTAGGGAGCGAGGAAAGTTTCAAGGGGGACACAGAAGGCCGATAAAGGCCTGCTAGCTGGGAACAGCTGAGAATACGCACCGCGGGCAGCCTCACTGTAGTAGGCGGTGTCATAGCCATTCTGCCGCCTGGGGCCGCTTGGGGGGCCGCTGTAATCCATCTGTGAATAGCAAGGATAACAGAGTTAGGTCTACAGGGCCCGAGTGGGCCTCAAGCAACACTCCTTGTCATCACCCCTCCCTCACTCCCTTAGTCTCAGCTTCTGGTTCCAGGACTGGGTCAGCCCCAGGTGGTAGGAGCCAGTCACACACTGGAAGCTGTTGCATATGGGGCCAAACTGAGAGTGGACAGTCACTCAGGAACAATAATCTGCATTAGGGTAATAATGAGGAGGAAAAGCATATCCCGGGGTCTGCGCGGCAGTGTTCTAATGCCACCCCCAATCAACAGAATCATAGATGTCCTGGGTCTCCAAAGCGACTCCAGTGTCAGATGCCAGGAGCATCTGGGTATAAGGGACACCCCCATCCAAGGGCCTCGGAAACCTGTTGCAGATACCCCAGGCGCCGCCTCCACTGCTCATCCTCCTGGGTTTCGCCTTACCATGCCATCAGAGCAGTTGGAGCGCGGGCTGGACGCGTCTGAGTCGCCACTGTAGTGTTCGCTGCTACGGCCTGGGGGCAGCGGGCCAGGTGCGTAGAAGGCAGCGGCGCCAGGGGGCGCGGCGTCCTGGTCGCGCAGCAGAGCCTGCAGACCTTCGATGTAGCGGATGGCGTTGCGCAGGATCTCCACCTTGGGTAGCCGCTGGTTCGGGTTGCTGGACGTGCAGCGCTTGAGCGTCTCGAAGGCCTCGTTCACTTTGCTCAGGCGGCGGCGCTCGCGCATGGTGGCGGCCTTGCGGCGATCAGCGTTGGTGGTCTTGCGCTTGCACGCCTTGCAGGCCCACAGCAAGCAGCGACCCGCCTGGTGGTGCCCGCTGGGCGCGCGCACATGCTCATCCTCACGAGCGCCTGGGCCTGGGTGCACCGCAGTGGGGAAGTGTGCGTGCTCCTCCGGTTTCAGGAGGGCTCCCACGTGCACCAGGCGCGGGTCCAGGTCCTCAAAAAAGCGCAGGTCTGGTGAGTCGAAACACGGATCATCATAGAAGTCGTCTGCTGTCGCAAAGGAGCAGAGAGAGCCGTCGGGGCCTGTCAAGTCTATGTCCCGGAGTGGCGGCGATAGAAGCTCCATATCCCAGTTCCTGGGTCCAGCCTCTCGCTCAACCCAAGACTTGAGAGTCGTCTTAACTTTCTGCCACTCTGGAACCCCAACAGTACAATGACAAAGGTTCTGAGGGTTGCAATGCACACCGGCTATCCTCTACCCCTCCTCCCTGTCCTGTCCTGTCAGAAGTGTGGTGAAAAAGCAGTCGCGTCCTGGGGCGTCCTGGCCCCTAGCTTCGCGCCAGGCGCCCTGAGCTATTTATCCAGAGTAGCCTAAAAGCCCGGGAGCTGGAAAGGGAGGCTGGGGGCGGGGGCGCCTCAAGCCAATAGGAGTGTAGTAGGGCGGAGCTTGGGGTCCCCAGGGTAGCCACTGGGGCCAGGGAATGCCCCCTCCCGCGACTCTGTGCTGGGGCAGCTGCCTTAGCTAGGGAGGAGGGTAGAGAGACTGGCAGCCATACGCGTTAGCACTTGGCTATCTGATGCAGCCTGCCCAAGCCTCTCCAGTATCTACCAGCCTCTGGGTGCTGACCTCAGTGCTCACTTCGGAGCTGACCTCGGACTCCACTCTGGTGACTTGTGGGGATACCAGGCATAGCATAGGAGTTAGAAATTAGATTGCAGGAGGTTTGGAGAGAGACTCAAGGCTACGGGACAATGAAAGCTCTAGAGAAGAGTGGAGAAATGGTGACACACCCAGAGAAGTTGAGTCAAGGACAAAGTGGGCAAGAGACAGTGAGACTCAGAAGGTCTAGGTGGGCAAGCCTGGGACAAATGACTCGGTGGCAGTGCTATTTGGTTATTCTCCATCTGGGAATGGCTCAGAGAATAGCTGTTCTTCCGCGGGAAGCTTAGAACCCCAGCGCTGTTCTTGCATGCGCAGTGGGAATCATCATTAAAACGTCAAGCCATTCTGCTCAAACTCTGGGTGGACAGCCCGAGGGAGAGAGGGAGGGGGAGAGAGGGAGGGAGAGAGAGGGAGGCTCCCTCCAACTTACTTTCTGTGAGTGTCTAGAGACCCATGGGGTCTAGGTTGATCTGTTTCTACCGAGAAGAAGAAAACCTGTTTGCTACAGGTGTATACCATCTTGCTCTGAGTGAGCCCTGGGAAATGTCTTTCTTTTCTTTTTTCTTTCTTTTCTTTTCTTTCCTTTCCTTTCCTTTTCTTTTCTTTCTTTTTTGTTTGTTTGTTTTGTTTTTCTAGACAGGGTTTCTCTGTATAGCCCTGGCTGTCCTGGAACTCACTTTGTAGACCAGGCTGGCCTCAAACTCAGAAATCTGCTTGCCTCTGCCTCCCGAGTGCTGGGATTAAAGGTGTGAGCCACCACACCCTGCAGAAAATGCCTTTCTTAAGGGTCATGATGGCCAGGACCTGGCCTGATGACCTCACCTACGGTAGAGTCAGTAGAGTTGGCATAACTTTGTTGAGATGACCTCTTCCCAAGTCTGTATCCACTTCATATCCAGGAACAATGACAATGTCCAGGGGTAACTGTGGTGATGGGTGAGAATCCAAATCAGGGATGGATGTGAAAATGTCAGTGGAGGTGGGAGACCACGCCAGCAGGAGGCTTGCTTCTGTCTCCAGCGCCCGCCCGCCCGCTTGCATAGCATAACCAGCAACCTTCTCGGGCTTTGCGTGAGGCACTGAGCCCTGGCAGAGGGCTCTGGGGGCTCTGGCTCTGTTCTTCTGGAGACTTCAGCTGGGTCTCTTCCAGCAGGCTAACTGGGGAGGTAGGATTCAAAAGAATCTCTGTTGTGGCATCTCTGGCTCTCCTACACACCCCAGACTTAACTATCACAGACCAGCTACGGGTCCAGGTATCGGGAACCCAACAGTAAACACGACCAAGGCCCTATGCACATAATTGAATTATAGGTAAGTCAACCAAGCAAGGAACTTTGTGGTGTCAGAGATTTACAAACTTCACAAAAATAAAATAAAACACAGCAAAATATAATCTTTATTCCATCAACCAGGGAAGGTTCCTCTGGGATGATTGTGTTCATGTAGTGCCATGGATGAAGGGAGGAGACAGAAGCTACTTCTAGCAGGTATTTAGAATTAGAGAGAGGGGAAAACATGTGCAAAGGTCCTGGGGCAGGACTCTGCTTGACTGGTTTAATGCACAGCAAGTAGACTCAAACTCAGCTTGTGCCCCCAACTTGACTGAGAGCCACCATTTTTCTTAATGGCTCCATTCTAGTTTTTCCTTCCAGTTCTCCTTCTCCCCTTCTCCTCCTCCTCTTCTTCCTCCTCTTCCTTCTCCTCTTTCTCCTCCTTCTCCTCCTTCTCCTCCTCTCCCCATCCTCTTCCTGTAACACTGAACAGGGATTCAGTCTCAGAGATATTCTTGCTGCTCTTTCCTGGACTTGCCCTAGGATTGGCTCTATCAGGTCTCAGCTCGGGACTTTACAGGTATGTGGAAGGTAGGGACAGAAAGGTGACCCATTTGGAGGGCATTGCCACAGGTCAAACAGGTGCTCATGGCCACTCAGACAGTTGCTTAGCTTTGGGAGGCAAAGTGAATCTGGTGAAAAGTAGTTCATTTGCAGGTATACTCTCAAGACAGAGCTGGGCAGGCTCAGAGAGGTGAGATGGCTCAACAGTTAAGGGCACCCACTGCTTTTGCAGAGGACCAGGGTTTGATTCCCAGTGCTTGCATGGTTGCTCGCAACTGCCTGTAACCCCAGTTCTAGGGACTTGATGCCCTCTCTGACCTTTATGGGTCACAAACTTACATGCGGGTCAAGCACGCGAGTACATAAAAACTTTTAAATCTTTAAAAGTAGAGATGGGGCAAGCAAGATTTCTTTATGATTAGATGTGGACAAAGGGACAAGAGAGACATTAAAGATTGCTTTTGCATGAAAGGAGCTGGGGCATAGTGGGTCTGCGAGTGTCAGATCAAAGATCCAGTTTGAGCAAAATTTGAAATTCACAATAAAAGTCCAGGTGGAAGTGTAAAGTCTGAGTGGGATTCATGTGGCCAGAGGTCCTGAGGGGAAGGCTGGGCATGATGAAGTCCTGCCTACTGTTCCTGTAAGACACCTCCTAGGTCTGCCATTTGTAAAGTCACCATCCAGACTGCGCTAACTCCTGCCCTTTGCTGACTTAGATAGCCCCACTAATTCTGTCTTTCCCCTCTCTTGTGGGGCTAGGGGAACCACAGAGTCACAGAGAGTAGGCCTGGAGCAAGAGTCGGGTCAAAGTGTTTCCAAACCCTGAAAATCTCATCCCGAGACCGGCAGGAATAGGACTCCTCCCCACCCCCTGCCCTGGGCCTGGATGTCCCAGGGCATATAGATCCATATCCCCACCTATGCCCCAGCAGAGAAGGTCAGATAGCCAGACAGCCTTCTACTTTCTCCTTATAAGGTCATGTACCGTCCAGCAGCACCTGGTATCCCTCTTTGTGCAAATGAGGCATAAGAGCACCATCACCCTGGCCCAGGCCAATGGTGTCCACTCACCCCATAGCTGCTACTCATCTCCAAATCTAAATACCCTTTGGTCCCTCAGTTAAAGGAGCTGCTCACTGAAGCCTGCCTCCACAGAAGTCTGTCTCTTGCTGTGCTCACCCATTGCTTGAAGTCTCCATCACCTCCAGCTGCTCCTGCCTCGATTTCCCTTCTCAGGCCTCTGGTCTGATCATGCTTCAAGTATAAGGATAGAAATTAAAAGAGCCCAAGACTGTTCATTCATTCGCTTGGCACTTAACCACTGTGCCCGCCGTGGGATCGCTGCTGCAGTGGCTTCCAGAGATGCCATGGTGAGCAAAGGATTCTCATCCATGGTATGCTTGTCTTCGTGTCCCTCGGTGAATAACAGACAAGATCATTCTAGAGGAAAGGCTGTATGACATTCCCCAAGCCTGGAAGATAGATATCTGGGAGGAAATGATCATGCTTTAAGGGAGGAGAGAAATGGGGAGGACACTCTCTAGCACACTTGTCCCTCCTGGAACCCAGTCTCTGCCCAGCAGCCTCAGGGAATGATGGAGGTCCTGGTGCTTCCCATTGGGCCAGATGCAAACCTCGTGTCCTTCTCCAACTAGGTGGCCATTCAGGAACCCTACTCACCCTGTCTCCACAACGTTTCCTGGGGCCACTGTCCCCTCAGATAGCCCTTCTCTGGTTAACTACCTTCCCTTCTTTCAGCCCTGCACAGCATCCTTCAGAGCCATGGAGTCTCGTGCCTGCGGTCCCAGGCCTGCTGCCCTCTCCCCTGGTCCTGCCCATGACTGGCAGCTTTTCAGGTCTCAGATCTCAACTCCAATGTCATTTTTGGGATGTCTCTAGCCATTTCCTCCCAGATATCTGTCTTCCAGGCTTGGGGAATGTCATACAGCCTTTCTTCTAGAATGATCTTGTCTGTTATTCACCGAGGGACACGAAGACAAGCGTACCATGGATGAGAATCCTTTGCTCACCATGGCATCTCCAGAAGCCACTGCAGCAGCGATCCCACGGCGGGCACAGTGGTTAAGTGCCAAGCGAATGAATGAACAGTCTTGGGCTCTTTTAATTTCTATCTTTATACTTGAATTTAGCAAAATGTGCTAAAAGTCTTTCTATTTCAGCAAACCTGGGCTCTATGTAGGTAACTATTCACAGGAGCTCTCATACTGCCTCTGCCCAGGCAAAGCAGAGGGCTGGCTTTCCTGGGACGTGCTCTCTCCCATTGGCTGGCTGCAACGTTCCAACAGTATGCTGCCGACAGATGTGGGGTTCATCATAAGTGTTCTCTCATTTGACTTAAATCCGCAGTGAGGGATGAGTGTGATTGCCGTTAGTAATGATTTTGATGGAAGCTATTGCTTCCTCTTTTTTGGAACCTCAGCTGAACGTGCTCAGCGCACAGTAGGCACACCACAAATATTCCTTGGCGGATGAATGAGCAAGTCCGTTTCGTTATGCAGTGCCCCGGCGTCTCCAAGGAAGCACTTCAAACCACTTGTGCAAATCTAGTTTCTTTCTTTCCTTCTTTCTTTCTTTCTTTCTTTCTTTCTTTCTTTCTTTCTTTCTCTCTCTCTCTCTCTCTCTCTCTCTCTCTCTTTCTTTCTTTCTTTCTTTCTTTCTTTCTTTCTTTCTTTCTTTCTTTCTTTCCTTTCCCCTCAAACCTGAGCAAGCAAAGCAAGCAAACAAACAAAAAAAGAAATAAATTTCATGCTGAGTCTAAGTGATTGCAACCTTGCTTTTTATTTTATGGTCACTAAAACTTCCCTCCAGCCACCTCTTCTGGAGGGTGCCATTGGCTCTGGGCTGCGGCATTGTCCCTCAATGCAGGACCTCTTAGGCTGTAGGCCCACTGACCTGGAGAAGCGCACAGCTCATCCTGGGGCTCAGTTCTCCTGCCGCCATAGGTGGCACCTTTGATTTTCCCTGTCCTTTCCAGGCCTTGCTTGCAGTTCAGCCCCCTTGGCTAGTCTTCCAAGGAGCTATAAATGGAGAGCTGGCTTTGGGGCAGGAATGTTGGTCTGGCTAGGCCTCTGGGGTGTTGCACCATGGGGGAACAGCAGCCTTTATATATATATATATATATATATATATATATATAGCCTCTGGAAACCGGATCCAACTAGCACCTGCCCCAAGCCTCAGGCACCTCTGCCCTACCCAGCCTGGACCTGTGGCCTCTTACTTTGCTACTGCAGGCTGCATGGCTGGCTTGGGACTAGGGGGCTGAAGGACCGGAGGATGAAACCATGGACAGGTCAGGTGGAGCAGGACCAGCCCCAGGTTCAGTCTCTGCCCCTAGGCTTTTCCTTTCCCAACTCATGTATCCTGCTCTGTTCTCTGACAGTTTTGCTTCCCAGAAAGCCTGAAACGACCCACCACCAAGTAAAGATTTGGCCAATTTAGGCTGATCTAGAGGAACTGCGACTGGGCACAGACATGGTCCTGGTCCTGACCAGGGTCCCAGGGAGCCTTCACACGTCTCCCTCTGGGATTCCCCCAGGCTCTGGTATGTGCAGGACCTTGAGATGAACTAGGTGGTGGATGCTGTTAGCATTCTGTCTAAGCCCCACCCCACAGTTACCTGGCAACAGCCAGGTATGCCTGACTCACTATAAAAGGGGCTGCTTGCCCCCTCCTCGCTCTCTTGCTCCTCTCTTGCTCTCTTGCTCTTTCTCTGTTTCCATCCCCACCCCTCCCCATTCCCTTCCCCCTGCTCTCTCCACATGCTCAAGGCCGGCCTCTACTCCTCTACTTCTTTTCTCTCTCCCTCTCTCTGTCTTTCTCTGTCTCTACTGCCTTCTTGACTCCCGTCCCCATGCTCTAAATAGAATCCATTCTATACTATACCGTCCTGTGGCTGGGCCCTCACGGGGAAGGGATGCCTCAGATTGGGCCTGCCAAGGCACCCACTTCCCCCATACCTGACTACACCTCCATAGAACATATACAACCTCTCTATCTTTTTATAAGCACATCAGATGTCAGATGTTCTCACACTGTAGGAGTATATGACCCTTCTAGCAGGGCAGTCTATGGGTCATTTTTTTTTCATTCAACAAACATGTATTCAGGTGCTGGGAATACAGTAAGGAAAAGAATACTTTGGCCACGTGGAGCTAATATTCTGGAGGAGCAAGATGGACAACCAAAACTAAGTACACCCATTTGTCAGTTTTACAGCCCACCACAGAGGTAGGATGTTTGGTAGAAGATACTAGAAGCAGCGGCAACTGGAGGGAGCAGGTGTGTGCTTGGGAGTGTGTTACCTGGAGTGACTTGGAGACCTTTGTGCAAAAAGGTAGATTTGGGACCTGCCCATGCGACCTCTGGGGAAGAATGCTCCAGGCAGAGAAAAGGCATAATGGAGCATCTCCTGTGGAAGGATGCCTCTTCCGGGAGTGACAAGGAGGTCATGCCTCACTGTCTGGTGCTATGTGTGCTCGGTGAGGGTGTGCAGAGGGAGAGAGAGCTCAGCACAGGGTTGGATGGGTGTTCTGTCACACTAACCGAAAGCTCTCATAGCAACCAGGACACTCTTTAAACTTAGTTCAGTTGGCTGGTTTCTTTTGCTCTCTATTTAATACATTGATGAGAAGCCCCCTCCCAAACCGACAAGCTTCTAATGGGGACATTTTTTCTCAAGAGGGAAATTTCTAGTTCTCATGTTTCCTTTTAGTTATAAATTCACTGAGAGGTAAATTTCTGTTCAGCTCAACGTGTAAGAACCTGGGAAAGGGCAGAGGGCACAAGGTGACCTGCTGTGAAGTCAGCATTGGAGGACATCACAATAGTCCCCAACTTTTCACAACCCAGGCCATGCACCGTGCATGGCTTATATGTGAAGAACACATCATGGACATTCACAGGCCATGTGTACCTATGGGACATAAGCTCACCACATGCCCCGTATACCTCACATGCCAAGCACATATCACATACCATGTTCACCTCACATGCCAGGCAAACATCAGGTACCACACCTGCCTCATCCTTTGTACAGTTCACAGATGATGCACACAACACTTACATAAAACATTCATATGTCACAAATACCTCACAAGCCAAGTACACCACTATGCAATCCACACCTCACATGCCATGAACACTTCCTGGCCCATTCATACTTCAGCTGACTTTTGCACCTTACACACCATCCCCACTGTGTGTGCAATTTATCCCTCACTTGCCAATCATAACACACATGCCATTCACACTTGACACAGTAGTCACTTTGTATATGCCACACACATACTTCAAATGCCATTCACACCATGAATGTCAATTATATGCTGTAAACCTCCCATGCTATACACACCCCACATGCTATTCGCCTGCCTTTTATATCTTCCATACCATTCCCACTGCACATGCCATTCATCCCTTGCCTGCTATCCACACTCCACATGTCATTTACATCACACATGCTTTTCATGCTATTCACACTTCACATGTCATTTACAGCACACAGGCTTCTCATGCTATTCACACTCCACATGTCATTTACATCACACACGCTTTTGTGCTGTTCACACTTCACATGTCATTTACAGTACACATGCTTTTCATGCTATTCATACTTCACATGTCATTTACACACACTTTTCATGCTATTTACACTTAACATGTAATTTACAGCATACACGCTTTTCATGCTATTCACACTTCACATGTTATTTATACCACACATGCCTTTCTCATCCCTCATTCCCCTCACACTTCATGGATGTTCACATTGCCATTTGCAGTTTACATGGCATTCACACCACACATGCTATGCCTATGCCATAATACCCCTCACCTCCTGGTTCTTTCCCAAGACTAGAAAGCCCAGGAAATAAAACTCTACAGGACCTAGAACTGTCTGGCAGGATCAGAAGCCTGTAAGAACCAGCCGTTGCCTGGCTTCTGGAACACCCTGAGAGTTATTCATCCAGACTCCTGCTGTAGGTTTATTCTTCATGTAGCTGAAGACTTTTCCTGCCTGAGAGGTGAGCTTTGTGTTCCACTGGGACACAGACTTTTAGGATCCCAAATACAAACCCACCAAGTTAACTGAACCAAACAAAGGACAGGTGATATGGCTTAAAAACTAGAGATGCTAAAGTGTCAGTCATTCTGGGGAAGGACATTAGCCACGTGAAAGGAGAGGTTGCTACTAGTAAAAGAAATAACTGGGGAAATGTGCATAAGAGACATAAGTCAGAAGAGAGAAATAGTGTGAATGACATGAGTGGTGTGAACAGCATGTGACATGTGAATGGCGTGTGAGCTGTGAATGACGTGCAATGTGGATGATGTGTAAGGTGTGAAAGGCAGGTGAGTGTGAATTGTGTGTATAGCGTGTGTACTCTGTGTGAGGCATAGATGGTGTGTGAGGAGGGGATGGCATATGCAGTGTGAGTTGGGATTGTCCTTGAGCTGAGTTGACATGGCTGGATAGGAAGGTCACAAAGTTGCCTTCTACTCGAGTATGCAGGAAGACATGGTCACCAGAGGGTGTTATTCCTATGTCCTCTGCCTATCCTGTTCCACAGTGGGGAAGTCCTAAGGTGCAAGCCAGCCATGGGCCTGACAGAGCTGATTAGTGCACTTGCTTGCAACAACTGTTGGTTCTTGCCCTCATCCTTCCATGTCCCTCAGGGCAGGCACCGTGGCCACCTCCCACACCGGCTTCCCATCATGCTCTGCCCCTGTGAACACCACTTTGTGAACACTTCACATGTAATGACTCACACTCTATGGACACTTCTCATATTGGCATATAGCCCATGTAACATAGCCTTGTGTTTGTGCACCCCTGATTTTGGGTGACTCCATTCTCACATTTTGTGCCTCCCCCCATAGCACATACCTCTCACAGGTAAGTGTAGCTCACACACAGAACATATTACATATCTTCCATATTGTGTCTCACATTGCACCTCATATGCTAGGTGTCCTTACTCATGTATGTCTTTCAGGCTGTGTACTCTATTCCCACTAGATACACCTCACATGCCAAGTGCATGCCACAGTACCCACCAGATACACCTCACATGCTGAGTGCATGCCTCACTACCAACTGAATACACCTCACATGCCAAGTGCATGCCACAGTACCCACTGGATACACCTCACATGCCAAGTGCATGCTGCTATGCCTCTCTGTCTAGTCCAAGCTCTTATGCCTTGGTTTTGCTGTGAATTTTTGTCTACGCTGTTGTCTGGCATCTCCTGCCAAGCCTGGAGGAGGAAGACACTTAAGTCCACCACCCTACCTCTTCTTCATTGTCTCCAGTTGGCGCTCTATAAGGCAGCACAGAGGAGGTCAGGTGTCCAGTTAGGGCCGATAGAGGAGCATGCAGCTCAGGGGCTGAGGGTAAGTGTGGTGACAGGGAAGCATGGTGACAGGACCCGGGGGCAGCTGTGGTAGTGCTTCTTTCCTGCCTAGTCAGTCCACCTGCCCTCCTGGGGGGTTCCAAGGGGCTGGGATTAAGGCACACACAGCCACTGGACTCTAGGGACAGGTGCCAGCTGCCCACAGCAGCTGCCCTAAACACATGCCTTTGAGGGGAAGACTGCCTGATTTCTCCACCAAACCAAACCCCTGGCCAATAGCAGCTGGGACAGAGGTTGCTGGGCTGGAGGACAGAGGACCAAGAAACTCAGAAGCCTCTGGTTGTCTGGGTGCCTGCCACATGCCTATGCTCACATGCCTGCTTCCTCCAGGAAGCATTCCTGGCTTGCCACCTCCCCCTGGTTGGGAAATTGGCTTATGATCCATGTGTCTTCTACCCTCCAAGTATCCCTAAACATACTGTTTCTAAGCCCCCAAACAGATATTGAAGCAGGATCTGAGAATTCAGACAGAGTGTGGTCTCCTAATGGTTGGAGAAACTCACAGAGAAATCATCACGGCATCCCAGAGAGCCCCCAGAGAGGGCTAGTGGGTGAGAAAGACCTCCCTGAGCAGAAGCACTGGCATTTATGTTGGTACTGAAGGTAGGAGGGATAAAGAGAAAGGCAGTTCAGGGTGGGGGACCATATGTTTGGCAGCCAGGAGATACACCACCATGCTCAGGGATGCTCCACACCTCACTGAGCCTTTATCCAGAATCATTTAGGCCTGTCACCTTGGGTCTCTAAAGGGATGACTGGGCTGTCTTAGGGGAAGCCTACAGATAACAGGTCATGTGGCTACAGGAAGTTTGTGGAGGAACTGCAGGGACAAGATGGTCACCTTAGTCAATAGGGAGGGTCAGAGCGTTAGCCTGGGGACTTGGGGTGCCCTGGGTGATGCACTGTGCTTGATCCACTCTGAGCCCCTTCATGTCATCCCCAGGGCCCCGTTTCTCTACATGTAGGATGCAGGCACCAGACAACGGTTCTGTTCACACTCAGGTTGAAATCTAGCAGGGGACTCTGCCTCTCGATGGCTTCTCTCTCTTGGGCTTCCCTCTGTGCAGGACAGAGCTCATGTCCATACCCACTTGGTCCAGCTGGTGCACTGAGAATCTGAAGTCCGAGGCTGGACTCACTGTGAGATTAGAAGTTTGTTTTCCCCCAATAAATTTGAGGGTTCCCCCCCCACCTGCAGGACAACGAGAGAAACATGGGTGACCAAAGTCTCTTCTCTTTCAGATGCAACACAAAATCCTACATCCCACTGAACTTGGCTTAGTGAATCTCAACTTGGAATTGACCTTGTCTGACATGGCAACTGGATCCCCAGGGTTAGAGCTGTACTGCCCAAGCATCTCCACTGGAATTAGGGATATGACAAGCTGAATTTGAATGCAGCAATGCCCCCTTTGTGTACTGGAGAAGTAAATTCCAGTTTTAGAGCCTCATTTTCTCCAGCTATAAAATGTATCCAGTCTTAGCACCTAGCGTGCAGAGTTGCAAAGTCTCCGTGGATGGGCAGGCACACAGTATGTTGGTGGATGCCCGTCTCATGGTGCACACTGGGAACTCAGGATGGTTTTGCCTTGACTAGAAGCTCTCAGCAAGCAGTGGGTGGGGGTGGGGTGGGGATGAGGTAGTCAGGAGTCTGGATGGCTATTCTGGGGTCAGGACCTCTTGGAATTGGGGGACCATGGTGTGGTGGGAGGTGGCTGGCCGTGTGGGTGATGAGGCAGCACAGGCAGCCAGCCAGCCACCCCCAGACAAAGCCTGGCCCGGGGGAGCAGAACACTGATGACAGATGAAGAGGGGCTGGTACAGACGGGGCTGGGAGGGGGCAGGGAGGCCTAAGGAAGCAGGGAGTCACAGATGCATACCTACAGAAGGCTGCGGTCCTGCAGAGTCCATATCTCAGTGCCTCCATCCTTCCTTACACCAGACACCACATGGATTCTCATTACAGAGTGGGGGAGGGAAGAAGGAAGGGAGGGAGGGAAGAGGAAGAGGAGGAGGAGGAGGAGGAGGAGGAGGAGGAGGAGGAGAGAGAGAGAGAGAGAGAGAGAGAGAGAGAGAGAGAGAGAGAGAGAGAGAGAGAGAGATGAATGTGTGTGCATGTGTACAGAGATCCAGAAGTCAGTATCAGGGATCTTTCTGAATCAGTCTCCTTCTTATTCTTTGAGACAGGTCTCTCTCCAAACCCAGACTTCATAAATTAGATAAGTCTAGATGGCCAGTGAGCTCCAGATATCATCCCATCTCCATCCCCTGCCTTCAGCACCGAAATAACAGAGGCACATTACCAAGCCTGGCTTTTATGTGGGTGCTGGGGGTTCAAACTCCGGTCCTTGTGTCTGCAATAGGCATTCTACCTCCTGGGCTGTATCCTCAGCCCGTAGTATGAGTGGTTTGTTTTTAATGTAAAAGTCCCATCTCCATGCATATTTAGTTTTCTTTTACATTTTGTGTATTGACAACAATCATTCAAATGATGTGTTGTCTGCCCTGAAGGCTGTGTGTGAGCTCATACGCTGATCTGTCCTCTCTAGTCTCTAAAACATGCTACTTGGACATAACCTTGGACAGATTCAGATCTGGTGTGTAGGAGACATTGCAGTCTTCCTCTGGGTATGCGTAATAGGTGGATGTCTTCCACTAAGCTTCCACTTCCTGGCTCCTCTTCCTTACATCTTCCTGTCTTGCTAGTGTCCCAAAGACATGCCTCAGCTGACGCCTCTTCATCAAAATGGCCAACAGCAACATGTCTGCTGAGGGGGCGTTTACCCTCCTCTACTTGCAGGACACTCATTAAACTCACAGTTGACTCCACCCTCTGTTGAAATGACTTATTGCCCTAGTTCCCAGTCTCCTCATGTGGCTTTGTGCCCCTCAAAGTCCCTAAAGTCCCCACTGCACTTTACTATCTGCCCATTCTCTGTGATGCTAATTTTCAAGACACTTACCATGTACCCATGCATGAATCTCTCCATATCAGACTTACCCACTCAATGAACCACTGGACATTAGCACACAGATGTTTCACAGACCTTCAAATTCAACATATTTCTTAATATGACTGTTATCTGCTCCAGGAATCCAGCCAGTCCTCAGGAAATAGTTCTCCTTCAGTGTCCACTGCAACTGTGACCCAAGGTAGGCACCTGGATGTCTTTTCACATCTCCTTCCTCTTCTGGACACTCAGTCTTACTCATTTCATTTCCCAAACGTCCCTCAATGCACCTCCTGTCTACTCTTTCCAGACTCTGTCACAGGGCAGTCTGTGGCATCCTTTCTTTGGTGAAACCTCATCACAGTGTTCTCAGCCTTGAATCTCAAAGCTCTTTAAATGCACTCCTCCACTGAACCCAGGCATATGACTGTAAACCAAAAATATATCAGGAGTCAACTTTACATGGCTCCTCATAACCTCAGGGATAAAGTCCAAGTGTCCTGGCCTAGAATCTAAACCCTTCCCAATTGCCTCCCTGCTTGCTCCCAATCACATGCCCTTGTCCAAGAAGTAACATGCATTCCTCTGACAGGATAGCTCAAGATAGTCACGCCTCTCCTTCCTTTCTCTTCTACCTGGAAGGCTTTTCTCCTTTTCATGGCCCCATTAGTCACTTGTCCTTAGAGACTTGGTCAAGATAGTACATTACAGAAGCTTCTTGATCCTTGACCCCCTCATCCAGGATCCAGTGCCCCATCTCTGTCTCCATCCTTTGGTTTCCTGGGGTGTAAGGAAATATGATATGCGTGAAACACCTGACTATGAGTTCAGAATGCAAATGAGCTGTGAGAAGCCCATCATTTCACGACTCTTAGAGTGGCCTTCTGTGCCACACTGGGGCTATTCTGTTCAGTCTTCTACCCTACTCACTGAATGCCACCCTCATTGTTACCTTCCTTAAGCTGGACTTCCCTGGGACTGCCTCAGCCCCTCCCACACAGCAGCTCTCATGCACTCATCTCATTGTTACTGTTGTTGTTGATGTTGTTGTTATTGTTGTTGTTAGAGACATGGAAAAGACTGAGGGCTGTTCCTCAACATCTGTACAATATGAATTTTGTTTCAGTGCACGGTGTATTAGGTTGGGATTTTCAAAACATGGTACTAAATATCGTGTGGCTTAACAATAGTTCTGGATGATGGGAGTCCAGGAGCGTCATGTTGGCAGCGTTACTTCTCCTGAGGCTTCTTTCCTGGCTTCCAGACAACTGCCCTCTGTGTGTCCCCACATGGCCTTTCTCTGTGTATGCAAATCCTCTTGTCACTCTCCTTATAAGGACGCTAGTCATATTGGATTAGGCTCTCACTTTTATGACCCCATTTAACCTTAATTACTTCCTCAATGTCTCTGCTTTCAAATACAGTCACACTGAAGGTCAGGGCTTCAATATAAGAATATGTGTGTGGTTCTTTGTAGCAAGATGTTATAGGAGTTATTCCATAGCATATGATCACCCACATTTCCCAGGTTCTCTTGCAGCTACATAGTTCATATGACTAAGTTATGGCAGGTAGAGTACGGGTGGGAGGAATTTGTGTGTAACCTCTTGGTTATGACTTTAAGAGACAGCAGCTGTTCTCTTTTCTGTCTTCTTCTTCCTCCTCTTCCTCCTCCTCTTCTTCTTCTCCCATCTGTTTTTATTTTTTGAGACATGGTTTCTCTGTGAAGCACTGGCTGTGTTGGAACTCCTCTGTAGACCAGCCTGGCATCAAACTCACAGAGATCTGCCTTCCTCTGCTTCCCAAGCGTTGGGATTAAAGGCATGTACCAGCACCACTGGGCTTTTGCATTCTTATTGATAGGAATATAGATGATTGATAGGAGCTGGGGTAGCTACTGATGTGTGTTAGAATAATGTCTTCCCCCAAAATGTTTATATTGGAATCCTCAGAACCCATGGAGAGATTATCTTACATTATAAGAGGGGGTTTGAGGATGTAATTAAGATTGAAGAGGGAAAATTAACCTGGGTTATTCATGGAATTCCTAGTGTTCTCAAAGGAGTCTTTTAAAAAAGGAAAGAGGGAGGAGGGCCATTGATCAGAGATGAAAATATGACTATAAAAGTAAATGTTGGGATGATGTTGCCATAAGCCAACTAGAGGAGGAAGTTTCTAGAAGCTGGAAAAGGCAAGGGACACATTCTCCTGTAGAGCCTTCATAATGATTGACAGGCTGCAGTACCTTAATCTTGGCCCACAAGACCCACTTCAAGGACATAGATTACTCAGTAGAGTGCTTACCTGGCATACATGAAGCCCTGGGGTTGATTCCTAGCACTGCCTAGAGCTGGCGTTTGTCTAGAATTCTAGTACTTAGGAGGTAGAGGTAGGAGGATCAGGAGTTTAAGGCCATCCTTGGCTACATAGTGAGTTTGGGCCCAGCCTCGGCTCCATCAGACTCTATCTAAACAACAACAACAACAACAGCAGCAGCAGTAACAGCCCACCCATTAAAGACCCAATTCAGGCTTTTGACTTCCAGAATCATGAGACAATAAATGCATGTTTATTTCAAGCCACTAAATTTATGATAATTTCTTCCACCAGCTGCGAAAAATTAACCGTTAGCTTAGGTGATGTGATGGGAGAAGTATCTTAGTAGCTTTCTTAGGATTTACAGAATGGTGGGAGAAAGACTCCGGTTCTAGCATTTTTTTTTTAGCTGTTTTTATTATCATCACAGCTGAGTAATGTACATTTTCATCAACATGCACTGACACAGTCACCAGAGAATTATTAATATCATGCATATGCTGAGTGCAGAGTTGGGGACGTGCTGGGGAAACTCTGTGAACAAGCCGGAAAGAACAGTCACTCTTTGTTGGACTAAGCAGACCACAGCTAGGCAAGTAGGTTGTTTTCCTTATGTTGCAGGTCAGGCAGATGTGGAAGGAAGACTTTAGGATAAACTTTGGGAAAGGTGAGAAGGAAAAGCCACTTGAGTAGAAGCAGGGACCTGGTTCAAACTGTTGTCTTTTGGCTCACCGAGCCTAAGGTATGCTCTGGACTCAGCGGCTATGGTACTCTGGTCTCTCTGCCTCACCATGCATTCCACATTTGAAAAGTGGAGATATTGGCTCACACTTGTCAGAGGGCTCTGTGGATATGAGGTAAGATAAGGATGAGGACAAAGCAGAATGTGAAAGAAGAACATGGAGCTCTCAGCTCCCCTCCCTTAGGTTTCACGTCTCTGTCCCACACTCAGTAGCTAGAAGGTTCCACCTACTGGATATTGGAGAGGAGCCTCCAGTCTGTGGATCCCTGAGTATCACATACAGAGACTTCTAGAATAGTTACAGCTGCCAACTATTATCCTCTAGCCAGGTGAGAAGTTGAGAGTGGGTGAACACGGTCACACAATCTGTCCCTTCCTGTGTCCTGGTCCTTTTTTTTTTTTTTTTTTTTTTTCTTTCTGTGACAAGAGTTTCTCTGTGTAGCCCTAGGCTGTCCTGGAACTCACTCTGCAGACCAGGCCAGCCGCAAACTCAGAGATCCACCTGCCTCTGCCTCCCAAGTGCTGGGATTAAAGGTGTGCTCCACCACTGCCAGGCCTGCGTCCTGCTCCTTTGACAATGAGGATAGAACCTGAATTTAACCAAACAGTTCAACTGTTAACAAATTGTAGAGTCCAGGAAGACTTCCATTAGCAATGTCTCCCACAGCCTATGTCTGGTCACTCTCTGCTCCCATGGCTCACAGGAGGAAATGCAGAATGACACTAACAGCCTTGTCACTTGTCGCAGACGATCCCGGCTGCTACACTTGCTCATTCATCCTCTCAGGAAGCCACGAGCCTTTCCTCAAACGGAATGAGAGGCGTCTTTCCTGCTATACCATTCACATTCTAGGGGTGACGGGGGTGGGTGGGTGGGAAGCCATGT
This sequence comes from Mus minutoides, assembly GCA_902729485.2. Classification (NCBI taxonomy): domain Eukaryota; kingdom Metazoa; phylum Chordata; class Mammalia; order Rodentia; family Muridae; genus Mus; species Mus minutoides. The sequence continues at coordinate 1,294,795 of LR755131.1, forward strand.
CCAGACCCCAAAGGACAGAGTGAATTGCATGTGCATGAGAAAGGGTGATGACAGTCATTTCATCCATCAAGAATGGCTGATGGAAGGCCACCCTGAAAAGGACACTGGGAGGTCTTAGGTTGGAAAGAAAAGGGAGGGAAGAAAGGGGGACTGGATGGAGGAAGAGAAAATAAGAGGAAGCAGAAGAGAAGCCTTTGCTCTTGGGTATGACCCCAGTCAAGACTCCCTTTGTCACAAAGCCATGAAGAACTGGATCCTGGCAGTAACCTGTGAACTTGGGCATGGGGTTATCCCCTGGGCTTCCGGGGAAGAACTCAGCCCACCCAGACCATCTATCCAACGGTCTGGCTTCATCCTCTGCCTCGACACCCTTAGCAGAGGACCCAGCCATGTCACATGCCAGGCACTCCACACACAGGCCCATGAGCCATGGATCTGCTCCAGGATCGGCACTCTTATTAAAACGGTGATGTTATCCAGCAGCGGAAATTAATGACAAATCATCAGAAACTACAGTGTCAGATCTTTTGCAAAAAGCAAACTGCTGAAGTGACCTTAGTGGAGGCTGCCTCCCTCCTTGATTCTCGGGTTTGTGTCTGTGATGAGGAGGAATCTGTTGTGTTCAGGGAGGAGGAAAAATGTGAGGGCAGCAGCGGGTCCCGCTCTGCTTCCCGGATGTCAGGGATCTCACACAGGACATCCGTTTCCACACTGGTTTCTTCCATGGGTCCTTGGATATTCAGTGGCATCTTCTTACCTACACTCCCTTGACATGAGAAGCTCTTGAAGGGCAACTGTCAGTTTTCTTCTGTTGAGGCCCCATTGTTCTCTCTCCAGCCTTGAGGGCAAGAGCGAAGACTCCCCACGTTGATCCTTTCTTACCCATGGCCCACAAGAAGTATTCATGCATCCTTGCTGGATATTTGTTGGAATGCCACCATTTGGTCTACTTTCTTACTATTTTGTATGGAGGTCTCAAATGTCCGTTACCATATCCATCAGACCTCAAGTGAGACATGTTCAGATCCCTGGGTATTGCAAACTGGTGCCCTTTGGCTCTGTGTAGATGAAAAGGCATAAGGCCAACCTTACTCAGCGTTGGCAGCCCTGAGATCCCAAGAGCCAGAGACTTCTAAGACAGACATTAAGCATTAAAAGTTTATGATTCTAGGCTCTGGCCTTCAAGCTCTCAAGATAAAGACTATTGTTGTTAATGTTCATGTCAGAGGAAGCTCTGGGCGTTTTCAGGGAGTGGTTAAGACCTGACAGCTGATGTAGTCCCTGAACTTTGGGTGTTGGAACCCTTGACTCGTAACTCTCTAAAGCCCCAGGGAATCCTTGTAGTGGCCAGTGTTCTCATAGCTCTTGCTTTGCTCTTAGCTCACTGATACTCTTCACCCTCTTGGTACCTCCACAGTCCTCCATAGTCTCATCCATCTCTCCTCCCGGAGCTCTGCACCCACTTTCCTGTTTCAGAGTGAGCCTTTAACCCTGAGAGCCCAGGAACCTTAGCATCCCAGGATGCCTGGGGCTGGAAGGCCAACATTTTGCTTGTTTTCTATTACTATCTCAGCCCAGACTGGCCACAATGAAGGCCACAAATAGGCAATGGATCATTCAGGAGAGCCTTTGTTGGCCAAGGGAATGTACAAAGGGGAAGCCTTCCAGACTAAACCCCAAAGACTGAAGAATGGCCTTATAAAGACTAAGAAAATGGAAATGAACATGCTTGTCCTTGGATTGTAATTCCATCAGCCATAGCATCTTCCAGTTCCACCAATGACAAATCTCATTCACATGCACTTACATCTTACATCTCTCCAATCATAGGCTTCTTGCTGAGGAACTGAAGAGACATTTTTTTTCTGGCTCCTCAGTGAGTGAGAATGGTTGCTTGGTAACCCCAGTCATTTAAAGTTCCCAAGGCTTGTCTTGCTTGGAGTATACAGTCTTACAAGCTTTCTGGGGTGGCCATGGCTGGAACAAAGCCTCGCAAGGCACCAGTCTTGGCTTCAGCAGAGCCATGGTCGTAGTAGTCTTTGTAGCTAGAGTGGGATTTCCTTAGCTTGATTATGGAATGCTCAAAGCTGGCTCAGGGTCTGGGAGTGTAGCTCAATGGTAGTGTTTGCCTAGCATGCTTGAAGCTTTGGATTTGGTTCCTGGCACCACAAGGGAAAGGACAAATGTCTCCAGGGAAGTCTAACCATGGCTACAGGGGCTGCTTGGCTGGCAAGTCCCCACTTAAGGTAGAGATAGAGAAGAGAAATTACACATTACATATGTAATAGCTGTCATTCCAGAGGCCAAATGGCTTACTTATCCCAACAGCTTTACTCACTTACACACAAAACAAAACAAACTAAAAAGAGAACCCAGTATTATTTCTTTTATTTTTGATATTACAATTACATCATTTCCCAACACCCTTTCTTCCTTCCAAGCCCATATATCCCTCTTTGCTCTCTTACAAGCTTATAGCCCTTTCCCTATTCATTGTTGTTATATCCATATATGTACATGTCTACACATATATTTTCTTAGATATAACCTTCTCAGTTTGTATAATGTTACTCATATGAATGTTTTCAGGGCTGATCATTTGGTTTTGGATAGCCAGTAGGTATGCTCTTTCCTGGAAAAGACACTTTTTCTTCTCTACTGCTCTTCAGTTGTCAGTAATTCTTTGTGCATGGCTGAGGGTTTATGATCTTTCCTCTGTCCACTCTGGCATATCTGCTATTGTCCTTGTTCAGTCTGCATTTAGACAGTCGTTGTCTTAGTTAGGGTTTCCATTTCTCTGAAGAGACACCATGTCCAAGGCAACTCTTATAAAGGATAACATTTAATTGGGGCTGGCTTACAGGTTCTGAGGTTTGGTCCGTTATCATGAAAGTGGGAGCATGGCAGGCATGGCACTGGAGATGGAGCTGGGAGTTCTACATCTTGGTCTGAAGGGAACCAGGAGAAGACTGCTCTCATCTGGCTAGGAGGAAGGCCTCAAAGCCCAACCCAGCAGTGACACACTTTCTCCAACAAGGTCACACCTACTCCAACAAGGCCTCACCACCTAATAGTGCCACTCCCTGGGCCAAGCATATTCAAACCACCACAGACTCCTTGGTGAGACTTGATGGAGGCAGCTTCTGACATTACCAGGCTACAAAGTCCCACAGCAAATAACCCAATTCTGGCTGATACAATCTTTCCATCCCTCTTCCTTAGTGTTCCCTGAGCCCTATGTTTGTTCACATGTTTTATGGGTGTATCCATTAAGCAGGGGCTTTGCAACTCTGTATTATAATTGGGTGTTTTCTGTAATGGTCTCCTTTGTTGCAAAGAGAAGTTTCCTGGATGATGGAAGAGCTCTACACTTATCTCTGTGGATAAGAAAATATATTTAGAATATAGTTAAGGATTGTGTTGGTTTAGTAAAGTGGTGGATGTATGTTCTTCGCCAAGATCCAGGATCTCATTAGCCTTACATAGCTGGCTGGGACTCTAGTACCAGGCATGATTTTCTTAGAATATAGACTTAATATGCAATTAATAGTCTCAACAGTACTTAACATTGCTTAGTCTCTAGACAAATATAGGAGTGCCGAGTCCCTCTGATGTGTCTTACAAATAGTGTCCTTAAGCCCCATGCTCACACTGGGTGTGATGGCTTAGTTGTTAAAGCACTTGCTACCACGCTTCATGAAGAGCTGAGTTTGATCCCCAGAACCCATTTTAAAAGGCCAAGCACAAGAGCAAAAGAGGCTGTTCTAAGATAGAGTGATTAAAAAGGAACCCAATGTTGACCTCTGACCTCATTAACACACACACACACACACATACACACACACACACACACACACACACACACACACACACACACACACACACACAAAATCTTTACCCTTGAGTTGAAGGGGAAAACATACCAGACTCCACTTCTGTAAGAGAGTAGTTTTCATTGAAGAAAAATCATCCCTAAGATCTCAATGTAGTGAGGCACAGTGGCACATGTCTTTAATCCTGGTACCCAGGAGGCAGAGGCAGGTAGATTCCCTGCCAGTTCAAGACCAACCTGCTCTGGGTTCGATCCAGGCAGCCAGAGCTACACAGGGGGATTCTGTCTCAAAAAATCAAGCAAGTCAATCAATCAAGCAAAGGGACCTCAATACTCCCAAGATAGGGAGTTAGAGATGCTTATAATCACCGGGCATGGTGGCTCATGCCTTTAATCCCAGCACTTAGGAGGCAGAGGCAGGTGGATTTCTGAGTTCGAGGCAAGCCTGGTCTACAGAGTGAGTTCCAGGACAGCCAGGGCTATACAGAGAAACCATGACTCGAAAAACCAAAAGAAAGAAAAAAAGAAAGAAAGAAAGAAAGAAAGAAAGAAAGAAAGAAAGAAAGAAAGAAAGAAAGAGATAGAGAGAGAGAGAGAGAAAGAGAAAAAGAAAAAGAAAAAAGGAAAAAAAGAAATGCTTGTAATCAGTTTGTGATCTTGGGATGTGTCTCAGTGACAACGTCCAAAGTCCACAGCATCTGCAACATCAGCCACTGAAATCAGGCTCAGAGAAGTTGAGTTAATGAGTATCTTGGCTGTAGTGTGAAGGAGCAAAGTGGGGAAGGCTCCAGAGATGTATCTGAGCTTAGATGACCAATGGGAGGAGGAGGGCATCCCATCATCAGCCTTGGCTATCTTGCCGGCCCCATTCTGTTTCTTGACTGTGGTTGCAATGAGACCAGCTGCCTCCTCAAACTCCTGTAACCATGACTTCCCTGCCAAGATGGACTGGGCCTTTGAAATGTAAAGCCCAAATAAACCCTTCCTTCCTTCATTTGATTTTATCTCAGCAATGAGACAATTCAAAAACACATACCCCATGGGTTATAGCAGAATACACAGCCAAGTGGAGAATGGAAAATTGGAGAAATGAACCATTTGCTTAAAAGTCACATTTCAGAAGGTGAAGAATTGGGTTGGTTAGTGTAATTAAGTGACCACATGGAGATAGTAAGTCATGTACCCCTGGGCTCACTGTAGTGAGCAGAGATGGCCATATATAAGCATTTTATATTGTGCCTCACCCACAGTAGGCATTCATAAAATGATCAATCTATTTGGGTATTTATGGGAGTGTTTACATTAATGGAAGATATTAAGAATCTCTTCAGCCTCCACAGTAGCACCTTTAGTTCATGATTGATGGTAGAGTCCACATAGCCACACAGGAGAGTTCTTTATCATGAGTCTGCCATAGCTGCTTCTTGGCTGTTTTCTGAGACTGGCTGGGAGGTCTTCCCTTATCCTGTGAGAGCTGTGTTCATGTGCAGTAACTCCGTATCAAATGAGCAGAGTCACCTTCCAGGCTGTGAGCTTCTCCCATTTCACAGACACAGACCCTGATGAATGGAAGCACAGGTCACCTCTCTGCTGAGCAACAGGAAGTGATGACGTCACCAATAACAGTATCTGTAGCTCCTGCTCACTAAGCCAGCTGATCAGAATCTCATTGATTTAGTAAGATAAGAGCAATTATCATTAAATAGGGACACGGAGGGTCCAAGAAGCTATTCATCCAGCAAGTGGCAGAGTTGAACTTGAACCCATGTCTCTTCAACTCCATAACCACCGACTTCATCTCTCCTCCCTTAAAGGCCTCCTGTTTATTCTGCTGATGTCAAGTTGGAGGCCACTTGACATGTGTGACATGTGTTCTTAGCATGCTCACTCTGGCATTCTCCACATCCTGTCACATGGTGACAAGGAATGGCATAGCAGTGAGAGAGAGGGTCATGAAAATGTTCTCTAAGTCTGTGCCGGTAAGGCAGGGACCCTAGTATCTGGGGCCAACTCACTTTCTCCCAGAGTTGCACTGGAAGTCATACCCTTCCTTTGAAGTCCAATGCCTTATAGCAATTCCTGGGGACAGCCTGAAGGCTTGGCCAATCTCAAAGCGCAGGAACTGGCCTTCCTCCCAGAGTGCTGACCTCTCATGCCTGGTGTTTAGGGGGGCAGTGAAGCGCCAGACTCCAGGAAGGAAGAAGAGGCCCCAGCCCTAGGCCTGAGCTGGAGAAACCGGAGAAGATCCAGGAACAGCTGACTCTGGGCGCCACGTTTGGAGGCGGCTGTCCCCTTCCCCCAACTGGCTGTGCTGTGAGTCACGGGTTTTAAGCTGAGCACTCTGGGAGATTAACTGGCTTTGTGACCAGCTGCTGGAGGAGGATACTTGGCCGAAAGAAGCAGGATAAAATTACTGTCTCAGAAGTTTATAGGAAGACCCATAAATGCCCCCAAATGTTGTGGGGTGCTCCAGGGTGTCCCCCTGCCTAAGCTCTCCATGACCATGTTTATGCTCCCTCCTTTCGCCTATCTGACAGGGTCTGCTAATCTACCACTCTTTGGGCATTTCCAAACCTTGAGGTAGTATGGTTCCAAGAGAGTTCTTGGGCAATGGGGGGTGAATGTTAGGAACCGAGCCCATTCTGGAGCCAGTAGGGCAGGCCTGGCTCCTGCCTGGCTCAGGCTTGAAGCAGTGGCTGCTGGGAGATGCCTGGAGCAGGATGGTAGTAGGCCACTGGCACCGGGCAGAGAAGGACCCCACCCCACGGTTGGAATGCATCCTGTTAAGGGTTGACAACTCTCAGCTCTGGGATGGGGAACTAGGGAGCCTGGGCAACAATAGCTTGGCTCTGACACTGACTCTCTAGACACAAAAGAGAGACTGGTATTGACCAGCCATTTCAAGCTACATATATAGCACCCTAGATGTGCAGAGGCTTAATTTCAAGCTCATGGGCATCTCCAGGTTTTACACACGTCTTCACTTTTCATCACATGTTTATCAAAATGACCTCAGTCCTCTCCAAACCCCCACTGACTGACCGACCCCCTCAGCAACAATCATTAGTGCCTACTGTACACCGGGCACTACTGTATCAGGTGGAGGGTAACACTGTATTTATATGAAATAAAAGTTAGCCACAGGAGCCTGTGAGTGCATTTAGAGAGACTGAGTGGCCTTCAGCCTGCTCTGTGAGTTGGTGTCACCTGAGACTGTATCTGAGGACAAGAGTCTGTTCCTAAAGGAGCTTGTTCTGGGAGGAGCCTAGTGCTTCTCTACCTCCAACTGTCGTCCCGAAGCTCTTTGCTGTGAATCCCTCTAAGGAGCCTAGGAAGAGATGAAGAGGAAGCATAAGAGAATCAGAACAATGTTCATGTGGGCCTTTCTCCACATGGTGGGGAGGGGGAGGACTACATTCTGAGACAGGCTCCAGGTACCTTCAGGACCAGGGCATAACTAGGATGCATATAGGCAGGACATGTGCTGTTGAACTGTAGCGCTTACAAAGGTGGACTGTTCCAGAGAGCCCAGGCTGGCTCTGCCCTAGTCACACCATCTGCCTTGTGAGGTGCATCGGTTCCCTTAATCTTGGCAGCTGCGTGTGATTGAGCTCTGTTTTCTGGAGGAAAGAATGGGAGGCCCTGCTCTGCTGAGAGCTGGGGATGCAGCAGAGTGGAGTGGGGCCCCTGTATATTTACTGAGAGGGAATGACTGAGCGTTCACTCACAGCAAACTCAGGAGTAGTTCCTAAGTCAGCTTGCTGAGCACCATTGATTTGTTATTAATATGCCCACTGTACAGATGGGGCAATCAAGGCAGAAAAACAAACCTCCTCCTCCTCCTCTTCCTCCTCTTCCTCCTCCTCCTCCTCCTCCTCCTCCTCCTCCTCCTCCTCCTCCTTCTTCTTTGTTTGAGACAGGGTTTCTCTGTGTAGCCCTGGCTGTCCTGGAACTCACTTTGGAGACCAGGCTGGCCTTGAACTCAGAAATCCGCCTGCCTCTGCCTCCCGAGTGCTGGGATTAAAGGCGTGCGCCACCGCCGCCTGGAAAGACAAACATCCTACAGTGACAAAGAAGAAAGATGGATGTGAGACCCAACCTCCTACATTTGGGTTTTCTACACAGGCATCTGGACGCTATGTTGTATCACCTGACAGCCAAGATGACATCATCCCCTTTGCCTCCTCTGGAATAACTAGGCAGCACTTGCTCATCCATGATTCTGTCTTTGATGTGAACCAGATGATAGAGTTGTCACCCAAGGCAAGGAAAGTAGCACCGGAGCCAGCATCAGAGGATACAAGCCTTAAAAGATGGGATGTGAATCCCAGCTCTACCACTGACTGGTGCGTGGCCTCGGACAGTGAAGGTAAGCTCTCTGGATGCTTCCTGTCTCATGAGGAAGGGTGGAGACTGGCATAATCCTTCAGCACCCCCTCAGCCTGGCACAAGTGTCACCAAACAATGCTTAGTCCTGTGAAGTGCAGACATTCACTGCAGCCCCGTTCACATTGCTGAGGCGTGGAGCCCACCCAGGTGTCCATCGACAGAATAGAGCAGAGTGTGACATAAGACACACCTTGGACATTTCCTCCTTAGAAAGAAGGAGAGTGAATACAGGTGGGGATAATCTTTAAATTTTTTTTTTTTTTTTTGGTTTTTTTTTTTGGTTTTTCGAGACAGGGTTTCTCTGTGTAGCCCTGGCTGTCCTGGAACTCACTTTGTAGACCAGGCTGGCCTCGAACTCAGAAATCCGCCTGCCTCTGCCTCCCAAGTGCTGAGATTAAAGGCGTGCGCCACCACGCCCGGCGGGGATAATCTTATTAAACGAATTAAGTCAGTCTCAGAAAAAAAAAAAACAACCTTGCATAGTTTCCTCATTTGTGGTTCCTTTTTTAGAGCTGGATAAAATCATGCAAGTCATTAGGACAGAAACATAAAAAGAAAACTGTCTGGGGCAGGGGGAGCAGGGGAGACCAAGCAGAAGGGTGGAGAGTACCAGCAGGGGTGGAGATGTGCTCAACACACATTAGACACTTGTATTAAAATCCAACACAGAACCTTGCACAATGAAAAAAAACACAGCGGAAATGACACAGACAAATAGAGAAGCCCAGCCTTCTGCAAAGGTTGGTGATAAGCACCCAGTGGGCTGCTGTGGTTTGCTAACAAATGCGAAAAATGGGTTGCGGGTGGTGATAGTGAGTTCTGCTCATTGCCAGAGGCTGGCCTGTTCTGCCTAGGCTCTCTCTAACCCAAACGGGTCCAGGCACCTGCTGTGGGTGCTGGCATTCCCCAGGCATGGCCAGGATGATGCCAGAGGGCGGCTAAGGACAGCCCATGCCTGTTCCTCAGTGCTTGGGAGTGTGGCTGTGGGGGCAGGGCTACTCCTGACAGCTGGGGGCCTCCCTGGAAGGCAGGGGGTGGGGGCATATTCTCAGTGGCAAAGACAGAACCAGCTAAAGCTTCCTGTTCTTTAGAAATGGAAGCTCCTGTTGGCAGGCTTTCTCTAGGAGACTGCCGTAGGCTCAGGATGGATGGTTCTGCCCTCCCAGTGTCTCAGCTGTACTAACATCCAACATGCTTCCAGTCCTGGTGCGGTCTCTGTCTCTGTTCTCAATAGCCCTGTCCTTGTCTAGCTTCTTAAGGTAGAGATGACATCAGAATAGGCCAGGCGAGTTGTAATCGAAGGTTTTACTGGGGGAAAAAGAAGTCTGGGATGGAGTGGGATTCTTTGGAGAAGGCTACCCAGTGTGGGTGACCCAGGAACAAAGAACTACAAATGTAAAGGCCTTGGGCTCACCCAAGCTCCCAACCCATACAGGCTTTGTTAGGTCCAATTACTCCAGTAAACAATAGGCTGGAAAAACATATCTGGGGTTCTTAAGATGGGATCTGGGTGGGTAGAGAAATTAGCAGGACAGACCGGAACTTGGGCAAAGATGAGGGTTTGGGAGGGGCAGTGCTACACTCCTGTAACCTCTGTCTCAACAGCAGAGACACGCCTTCAGGGTGTGTGGCCCAGACCTCTGCTGAAAGTAGGTTTCCCAGACACTTACTCTCCCAAAGCTCTATCTACAGAGGGAACTTGGGCAGCCAGGCCCAAGGAATGTGGGAATTTCCCCCAACACCCCTAAACACACATTTAAAGCATGGAGGTATCCCCAAGAGTCTTTCTTGTACAGACAATATGAGCTAAGGTTCTAGAAATAACAGAGTTTATCCATGCACAGTGATAACAGGAACGTCCATGAAGCTCCACCGTCTCCTCCCAAGCCATCCCTTCCCACAAAACTCAGACCCATAGTGACTTTTACACAACATAAGAACACACAGTCAAGTGGCCTGCAATTAGCCCTCAACACAGTGAGAGCCTTCAGATGGATGTCCCGGCAGCCTTACTCCAGGGATCCTCAGGCTCGCGCAGCCGGTGGCCATCAGCAACAGCCGCAGGGCCTCCGTGGCACACGTGCGCCCGCCGCCGCCTGCCACACACACCCGCGCACACGCCGGCGAGGGCTAACGAGCCCACAGCCCTACCCGGCGGGAGGGAGCCAGTTGTCGGGCGGGGCGACAGCGGTCACACAGCATTAGCCCTGCGGCCGCCCCGCCAGGTGCGGCCACTGCCCCTAATCCCTGGCCCGCCCCACTAAGCCCGGCCTGAGCAATGCCACAGCTGGGGGCGGCCGGCCACACGCCGCCCCTCACCGCAGCCCAGCTTTCCCCACCCCGACCCCCACCCCTGGCGTGTGCGCTGAACCCCAATCGATCTCCAGCCCTGTGTAGCAATCCAGCCCAGCCAGCCACTGACCCTGTGTCCCCAACCTGGACTCTAAGCATCTCCATGGCTTCCTGCAGTGCCCCTCCTCTTGGTTCACCTGCCTCTGCTACAGTTGGGAAGCTTGCTCTCCAAGATAGAACCTTCATAGATCTCAGCTCTACCCCGCAGTCTGGTCTGACTCTCCATAGATCTCAGTTCCTTGCTGTGACCTCTCACATCTGGCCAGGTCTGGGATCCTTTCCCTGTCTAAAGTCTGGGAACCACCCACCCATCACTCTCTACCTGCTATACCAGTCAGAAATCACATCCTCTTTTGTTCAAATCTTATAACCAGATGGGATAGATTCCAGGGATGGGGGATTCTCAGGACCTCTTTGAATCCTATATTGACTTTCCTGAAAAATAAAGAGATTTCATTTACATTACCTGAGACGCATCTTCCTTGTTTCTCATGTAATCTAGGATAGACACAGAACTGAGGATGTCCTTGAACTCATGATTACTCATCATCCACCTGAGGTGTTCAAATTACAGATGTGCCGCCCCCTCCCACACACACCCAGGTTTATGCACTGCTGGCACCAACCCAGGGGAGCATTTTACCAAATGACCTATATCTCCGGCCTAAGGACCGGTTTTGCTGTTCCTCATAGGGGTGAGTGGGTGAGGACCCCATCTTGTCTCTCATGTCCCAGCTTAGCAGGTCAAGGTAGTTTTTACTTCCTGTTTGGGGAACAGTAAGAAGAAGTGGTGTGGAGTTTAAGACTCATCCAAGACTTGGGGTTGGCTGTGTGTGTGTGGGGGGGGGGGGAGGTCTCTATCAGTTTGCATGCCCCATGGAAGGATGCTTCTGCTGGTGGTCCCGGCTTCACGGCCAGTAGTGGTGCTGATGGACAGCTCCGGCAGGTGGGAGCCCGCGGTCACCCCAGATAGCTCTGCCCACCTGTCACTCTCCTGCTTGGGTGACCAGCTGCCTGACCCACTGACCAACTTCTGCTGCTGCGTCTAAGCACCCTGGGCATGGTGTGCCGTGCCCTGCCCAGCTTTTCTCAACAACTTGCTCTCCCACAGCAAAGGGCACACAGATACTCGTGTAGATTCTCGCAGTACGCACCCACCTGCACGCAGCTGTGTGTGTGTGTGTGTGTGTGTGTGTGTGTGTGTGTGTGTGTGTGTGTGTGTGTGTATGCCGCAGGTGACAGAGGGCCACGTGGTTAAATGTGACTGACAGACCTCAGCTGGGTAGAAAACTCTGGTCTGGTCCCAGCTCACAATCACCTCCCCCCCCATAATCCATGCTAGAGCCTCTTTCCTGACCAACGTCCTAATCCTAGGCTGTGCATGCTGAAATCTGTCTTAGTGACCATTCTCATTGCTGTGTCAAAGTATAAGACAAAGGCAACTAGAGAAAAAAAGAAAAGCATGTTTGTTTGTTTGCTTTGTTTTTATTTTGTTTTGTTGCTTTGTTTTTTTATTTTTTGCTCAGGGTTTGGGGGTACAAACCGTCATGGAAGAGGAGGCAGAGTGGCAGGAGGATGAGGCGCCTGGTCATGCTGCAACTGCCGTCCAAAAGCAGAGAGAGAGAGAAAGGAAAGGGGCTGTTAATTCTGGTGCTCAGTTATTTTTCTCTCTTTCACTCAGTCCTGGCCCTTAGCCTATAGGGTGATGCCACTCATACCCAGGATGGCTCTTCCTTCCTCTGTTGAACTCATTCTGGAAACTCGTCCCCCCCTCCCCACCAAGGACTGCTTCCATGATAGTTCTAAATCTCATCAAGTTGGCAGGATCAACCATCACACCTGGAGAGAAGACAACCTTTGCTCCAGCTCAGAAATGGCCTCTCCTACTCCCTGAGCTACCATCTCAGCTTCCACAGCATCTCGTGTGATTTTGGGAGCCAGAGTTGTATCCCCTGGGGTTTAAAGAGAAGCTGGGGCATAGGAGAGTTCTGAGCTCCAGGACAATCTTGTCCCATTCCTGATGCTTCCGTGTGACCCCAGTAGACTCCACTCATCCTTGGCAACATCTGAGCACAGATTAGAGCAGTGTGCGGCTCACGGAGCTCCGTGGGCACAGTGGATGCAGGATGAACTTGGAAAGGTCCTTTCTGGTTCCCTTGTGCACTTTCCCATCGTATCCAAGGATGGGTCCTCCTCTTCCCCAACTTTCTCTTCCAGAAAGCCTTCTCTTTGGATCAGTCTGGCAAGGATGACTCAGAGGGTAAAGGTGCCTTCAGCCAAGCTTGACCACTTAAGTTCAGTCTCTAGGAGGTGGTGAAGAACCACCTATTGGTTGTCTGACCTCCACACACATGTCATGGCACAGGCACACCTAAACGCCTACACCCCACCCCCCAACAAACATGAAACACACATGAACACTAAACAAATAAAAATGGGAAATCCCCTTTGGCTTAGCTTCAGATGTGTGTCCTGTCTCCGACCTTGTGCTTATTTTATTATAACAATTAGAAAGCACAATAATCTACATTAGATATCTATTGTTCCATATGGAGTTAACCCCATATTTAACAGTTTAAAACAACAAATGTGTACAGTCTTGTGTTTTCTAAGGGTTAAGTTTCAGGAGCAGTAGCAGGGCTCTGCAAGACACAAGGTAGCTTTGCAGAGCACAGGTGAAGGTGTTGGCTGGGTTGGGGCTCATCTCAAGGCCTGACTGGGGAGAAGCCACACCCATCTTACTCCGTCTTACAGGAAACCTCAGATTCTTGTCATGTGGTGCAGCTCACATGGCTGCTGGCTTCTCTTTAGAGTAAGTGAACGAAGAAAGCATGCAAAGACTAGAACACCTGGAGCAAGCTGAGATGTGATGCCCCATTGTTACAGAGTGTCAAGAGGGAAGCAGGCAGCACTAGTAGCCATCTTACAGGACCTTTAGTCCCTTCGTAGATATTTATTTATTAAATGATCATCGATCCATCAGAGAACACTGCTCCTACTGACTACCATCTTCAAACAGTTTCTCGTCCCCCCATCCTACATCATTTTTCTCTTTGTGGATATTGTTTACAATGAGAATTTTAAAATGTATTTAAACCTCAGATAACCCATGTGTTCTTCCTTCCTTCCTTCCTTCCTTCCTTCCTTCCTTCCTTTCTTTCTTTCTTTCTTTCTTTCTTTCTTTCTTTCTTAAAGATTTATTTATTTTTATGTATGTGAGTATACTCTCACTGTTTTCAGGCACACCAGAAGAGGGCATCAGATCCCATTACAGATGGTTGTGAGCCACCATGTGGTTGCTGAGAATTGAACTCAGGACCTCTGGAAGAGCAGTCAGTGCTCTTAACCACTGAGCCATCTCTCTAGCCCAACCCATGTGCTCTTTATCTCCATCTCTATTTTGTGAACTGTGCCCTCCAAACCTGGGGGCACATTTGAGTAAATCTCATGCATTCAGCTCCTGGGATTATCAGGAGGTTGAATACAACTGCATCTTTCTTTTGCTTTGAATGTCTCAGACTTCTTTGTCTGCCACTCAATTACAATTACACACTACAAGAGTTCGGGTCTGCAATGCACCCCACAAAAGGCCCATATGTTGAAGGCTTGCTCTACAGGGTATCACTCTTGGAAGGTTCTGAATTGTTTAGGAGATGAGAGTCAATAGAAGGAAGTTGGGCTATCAGAGGCATGCTGAGAAAGACTGGGATGCTGGACCCTTTCCCCACCAACCTCTCTCTCTCAAGCATGTAATTGCTTGAGTAGCAGACAAAGAAATCTGGGACGTGCGAAGCATAAGAAAGATGCAGTATGCCATTGCTGGTCTGAAGACCCTTTGGAAAGGGATACAGGAGCCTTCAACATGGAGAAAGAGACAACAGGGGAGGGATGGGACAGCCTCAGCCTCATAACCCAAAGGACTAAGATTCTACCAACAGATCAAGCTTCTTAGACCACACCTCCTGCACATCCTCTTACTTACTGATACTTTGATTTTAGTCCTATGACACCTTAAAACTAGAGACCAGATAAGGCCATCCAGACTTCTGATGGACAGACTTAGGAGCCAACTAGTGGACAGTTTTAACTCAACAATCTGTAGTTTTCTTTACTCACAGAATTTACAAACACTCTTAAGTGTCTAATACCATAACTTTCTCTCTCTTTCCACTTTCCTGAGCCCTTAAATTGACTCTCTTTGCCTACCCTGGAACTTTCATAGAAGTTGCAGAAAGTATGTAACATTTTGTATCTTTCTCATTTTTTGCTTAGCATAATGTTGTTCAAGTTCCAGACCAGCCTTAGCACATATGAGCACAGCTTTCATGACTGAGGCTCAATAGTATGTATGAAGCACATCATCAGAGTCGGTTCACCAGCTCATGGTCATGTTCTTTGGCTGTGATGAACACAGCTGTCATGAAGTTTTGTGAGCAGGTTGTAGTGTGGGGAATGTATTTTCAAGTTTCTTGAGGAGACACCTACGTGTGAACTTTCTGGGTCCTATGAGAACTCTGCGTTCAATTTTTGAGGAACTATCAGATTGCTTTCCAAAATGCCAGTCAACTTTTGTATTCCCACTATAAGCAATGGTGGGGAAATATTTGTAGCAACTTAGGAACAATTGAAACCATTCTAATAAGTATGGAATAGGAGCTCTCTGTGGCTTTAATTTGCATTTCTCTATGGGCACCTGGTCTTCAGTAGTATTGCTATATTATTTTTGAGACAAGCTTTCAGGCTAGCTTATGATCCTTCTGCATCTACTTCCTGAATGCTGGGATTATAGGTGTAAGCCATCATGCATGTCTTGAAAGGGTGAGGTTTGGGGGAAGACTCAAAGCCGTTGAGAAATTGGGAAATGTAGGTATCTGGCAGAAGAGCACTCTAGGCAGAGGAAACCATGACAACGAAGGTTCTACGGTAAGATGGTGTTTGTAACATTTGATGCACAGTGAGGAGGTATACCTGGAGCTCTGCATGGGGAGATGAGGCCAAGTATTAACAAAACAAACTTGAGAACAGCCTTGGAGGCTTCGCCAGGGCCTTGGCCTTTTCTTTGATGATGCGGAACCTGGAAGAATTTGAGCAGAAGACATACAAGACCCAGTGAACATTTTAGAGAAATGTACTCCCATATCAAGGATAGTTGGGACAGGACTGTGGGGCCAAGGGTGGAAGACAGAGAGCTCCTGGAGAGGATTTGCACTGCAAACATTTCAAATGAGAGGTAACTGCGACTTGGTTGATGGTGGTTAACAGTGACAGAGAAAGCAGCTAGCATCTGAATGGAGTATTGAACGCAGAGCTAATAGGCTCTCATGACAAACTTGGGTATGGTGAAAACAGACAGAGGATATAAAGAGGATGTGAATGCAGCATTGAGGGCTTGCTTGTCCAAACAGTGTGAACGATGGTGTTTCCCTGAAAATAGAGATGAGAACAGTGTGTGGAGCAAGTCTGGGGGTGGGGCTGGTGGGTTAGGTTGACAGATATGCTGAATGTCCATGCCATGACTTCCGGGAGGTTGACAGACATGAGTCTGGAGTTTTGTTGAGTGATCTGGACAGAAGATAGAAATGTGGCAGTCTCCAGCTATACATGGTATTTAAAGAAGTCTGAGCACTGCTATTTTTACATATAGGATTATTCATCTTTCCCTCTGAGCAGATCCATTTTATGTCTATGAAACGTTTTCACCCCATTTCTAAGGAATGAGTCTCGTCCTACTTTCTCCATCAAGTCTAAAAGGTGATATTGGCTTGGCATCTGAGGCTCCCATATGGCTGTGGGCTGAAGAGGTAAGAAACCTAATGTTCAATTTGGAAATTTCTAATTTCAATTTTTAATATCAGGAAACACAGGCAGCATCACTAAAGAACTAGGCAGCATCTCCACGCTGCTCTTCATCTTCATCCATCATACCTATGGATACCATACCAACTGCATTTAGCCCTCTCTCTCCATTTCTCTGATTTGTTGGTAGACCAGAGTCAGGTCAGGAAGTACTTGAAATGAGTGTCAGTGTCTGCACCTGAAGTCTTGGATGGTCACAGAATGATAGACATTTACTTAGTTCACATGAGCCTTGTAATTTGTGCCCTCAGGGTCCTCTAACACATCACTTCAACAAAGGGATTGGGACGGACCTTGGAATGAGGAATCCTATCCTCAATCACTGAATGATCTAACATTCCAATGCAGAATCAGCATCACTGACCGAGTCAGGAATAGGTAGGTGTTATATGTGAAAGAGACGGGAATATAGACTCAGAGCATGGCAAACAATCTCATGTCTGGGCTTACAACCCTACAGTAACTCTAGTGTAGGGATTTGGGGACTCACAACAGAGTCATAGGGAAGGGGAAAGAGCAAGAACCCCCCCACTCCCTCCAAGAGTCTAGTCTGGCTCCTCTCTGTAAGCCTTTGCCCTTTCCTGTCTTTGGTTTCTTGCTTCCTTCTTCTCTTCAGCCTGGTTGTCCCTGCCGCCTCCTCCCTCAACTTGGGCGCAGAGAGGCCAATTCAGGGCCCTGTGACTCAGGCGGGGTGGGGGAGGATGTTTTGGATGCCGCTCTGCTGACGTTGGTGCCCTCTGTTCTTACATCCTCCTTAATTTACTGCCTGAGGAAGGGGCCAGGGCTCTGGAGAGGGGATTAGATGGTCCACACTGATCTGAGGCAACAGCTGCTGGGCTGGCAGCCGAGGAGTGAGCAGGAGGTGGGGGGGGGGTGGAGGGGGAAGGCTCCTGTCTCCACCAAGGCCGGAAGGGAACTAGGCGGGCATCTGGGTGGGGCTCATAGACTAGTGCAGTTATAGAAGTGGCTGACTTTGGTCTGAGGGGTAGGGCTATAAGACTTATTTTGCCTTTAAGGTCAAGTCCATGTGTCACAGGAAGGCCTGGAGGGCCATCTGGTCAACCATCTTAAGTTCCCTAGAGAACATTAGAAAGTGTTTTGTTTTCTTCAATCCTGAGATGGGTTCTGTAGCTCAGACCCAATGGGGCACTTTTATCGAGACTTAGTAGCTGTTGAGTTGTGCAAAGGATCTTATCTCCACCAGTAGGTGCCACCTCTTATACCACAACAGTGTCTTTTCTTCATTCCCTCTCCACTCACAGGGCAGACATAGACTTGAAAACAGTACTTTCATTTGATAGATGGGGTAGCTAAGGCCTGCACAAGTTCAATGCCTTGTGTTGGGCCCACTTAGCATCAGTGGTATGACTGGGACCAGAAATCAGTGCACCTTCTGAAAAGCTGAGTACACGCATTGACAACCAGTATTGAAGCCCATTTTTCTTCTTTATTTCAGTCCACTCCCTCAGGTGATAGCTCTATCCAGTTGAAAAATCTAGGCCTGAGAACCTCAAATTAATTAGTGGTCCCTTTGTGGGTCTTGGTTTTTCTGTCTGTATAATGGATAACATCTTGAATTGTACTGTGACTATCCTCAAGACATAACTAAAGCTTAATCACCCAAATTACAGGAAAGGTATAAGGGTTGTTTAAAAGATTGAGTCTATTTAAAAGGGACTGGAGTCTGATGTCAAAATGTCTGGGATCGAATATAATCTCAGCCACCTTCTACTTCCATTAGATCTCATAAGTTTCCTCCTGTCTCTGAGATCCATTATCTGTTATATTAGCTGTTATAGATCAGGGATCCTGACACCTTCTGTAGCAAGGACTAAAAGAATCAAGGCATCCTGGGAGCCTAGCACTGTGCCTGCCATGTCGTAAATGCCAAATGCTCTGAGAAAGGCCAGCAGAGGTAGGACCTGTTGCCTGCTGACAGATGTAGACACTGATCTCATGCCAAGGCATGGGCTAGTGGAAGGTTTACAGCAGTGGCTGTCACCCTTGGTTGACCAAGCAGGATCACTTTGTTGGGGGCTGATAGATAGCACAGCTCCTGAATGACCCTTGATATCACTGAGTCTGGAAATCACTATCATCGGCGATCTGCTTTGATGATCAGATAATTGATATATCAGTTGTTTGTAGATAAACAGGTGTTCAACAACTTAATAGTTTAAACACCTTCTCCCATTGGCAGTTTCACTACTAACTAACTCCTAACCAGCCCTTCCTTCTCTGGGTCATGAACAGAAATTCCCCACTGGGGGTTCCCAATTAATGAGGTTTACCAGGCATGGGGAACTCCTGGGAAGCAGGCAAGACTAATTATTCCCTCCCCCTCCTTACTGCTCCCTCCACACACACACACCCCTCCATGCACACCTTGGCCAAACCTTTCCCTGTCCCTCATCAATCTTATCCTGGCCTCCAGCTGGCTTGCATTAGCTCTGGTTTTCCAGCCCCCATGGTTGCTGCTGTAGCAGAAGGGTTGAGCCAGTCCAGGCTGGAAGGATCTGTCACCCGATCCCAGGTCTGTGCTACAGCCAGTCTTGGAATCTGGGGCAATGTGATCCTGCCCTGCAGGAGCCCCTAGCCAAGCCAGGGACTTCATGGCGAGGCTCAGAAAATCCCTGCTGTCTAGAGACCTCTGCCTAAGCCCTCAGAGATGGCTTCCACAGACCCCCAGAACACCCCATCTGAACCCCTCACCTTAAAGAGAAGGAAACAAGAACCTAGATCAGGAGACACCTGCCCGAGGTCATGATGACAGGAACTGCTTCAGAGATCTGGCCTCTGTAGTCTTGGCTGGCCTGTGCTGTTCCTGAAGATGTATTCTTGCAGATGGTTGGTCCTTTGTACACTTCTATGTACATATTGGGAAAGTCTATGTTGGGGCTTCCATCTATCCTTAGACATTTGGGGCAGAAAGGATTGGGAAAGATGATTTTTTTGGCTATGTGACCTTTAACCCAGATTTTAAAAGTCACATTTCTCGTCTTTTTGGAGGAGAAATTTGAAGAGTTGCAGGAATGAACTGTCCAGGACAATTAAAACAAGAGCAGTAAGTAGGTTTTCAAATGCCTCACGTAGATAGCACACTCATTGCCACACTCTGGGGCCAAGGGTGGTGTGACTGGGCACCAGGGGGCCATCCTTCCATGGAACTTGGCTTTGCCCATTACAGCACTCTGTATGCTTCGCCTAACAGTATGGAGACTCAGACCATGACACAGTGGATGTCAGAGAGTCTGCATCATATTAGCTCTTGAGAGCTCTTCAATGATTGACATTTTCCGCATGGCTCTATTATTTTAGCACTTGGACCTTGTATACATCACTCAGACTGCTTTTCTTTATACCTCCTAAATTATTTTATTTATTTAAATGTATGTATGTGGGTGTTTTGTCTGCATGTATGTCTGTGTACCTTGTATGTGCCTGGTACCTTCAGAGGCCAGAAGAGGGTTTCAGGTACCCTGGGGCTGCAGTTACAGATGGCGGTGAGCTGCTGTATGGGTGCTGGGAATTGAACTACTCAGGTCCTCTGGAAATGTAGCCTCTGTCCTTAACCACGGATCCATCTCTCCAACCCAACAATAGTTCTTTTCTCCGGTGTCTCTCATGCACAAGTGTAGACTATGCCAGGAACAACTCACCATTGGCCAAAACTTCTAAACTTGAACCGAGGGAAACCTTTCTTCTTTCTACTTTCATTATCAGTTGTTACAGTAACAGAAAGCTGATGAACACAGACTCATCCTCAAAGCCCTGCCTCCAGCAGGAGTCAGTCTCTCCAGGTTCCAGTGAAAGGATTTTTTTTTCTCGGTCCTGTAGAGAGCTTGACTATAGCATGCAATCTCTGCCTTGAATCGGAAGACATCTAGCTTTCCCAGAAGCAACAGTGAGGGACGGGAAGCAGCAGGTAAAGATTCTAGCCATCTCTCAATCGGACACTCCTGGGAAGCGTTCTGTATACTTCTCATACGTTCTAGAAGAGCCAACGGCACACCCATGGCTAGAACCCCAGAACACACAGCCTTTCCTGCGACCCTATCTCACTCTTCCTACAACACGTTTCTGCCTCCTTGGCCTTTCATCTGAGCCGACAGCCAGCAGGCGAGCCTTGTCTTGGCTCATGATTCAGTGTGATCAAAATCAAAATGGCACATCTACACATTGACAGCTGTGTGAATGGGCAGAGCAGGGCTGGGTAGGGGTGGCAGACACTGGCAGCAGTAGGAAATAATTGAGACTAGACTAGAAGGTAAGCTGTAAAGAACACAGTTGATAGGACGATTCTTTTCCCTGGAGACTCTCCACACATACTAACTATCCTTCTGAAGTTTCTTTCTGTAAGAGAAATGTCATGCGGCTTGAGGACTCTGGAAACATGATTTCTTGACATTTTAAAGGTTCTATTTGTCTTGTCTATTTGTCTTGCTAGGGATGTTCTCCCAGACTGTCAGCCAGCAGGGCTGTCACAGGCAGTGATTACCAGCAAGGCTGGTCATAGCAGTGACTGTTAGCCATGGTTTCAAAGCACTGGTCCCTGGGGCTGCGTTACCTGGTACTGTGTTTGGACCTGTTATCCCTGCATCCTAAGCCTCTGTCTAAAAACAAAGGGACCATTTAACCAGCCGGAAAAATCAATTTAAATGCTTCCAGAGAAACAGTAAGGCCTGACACTGTCGCCACATTTTCACAAAGTGAGTCACACGAACCGTTGACCTCATGGCTGATCTATGAGCAAAGGCGTCCCAGCACTTACCGCTGGCGCAGGAATGGTCTCAGGACTGATGATTCCTGGAACCCTGGCGCCAGTCAGGCCGCAGAGTGGGCCATCTGCCACCACGAAGTCAGATTACTTCTCCAAGGAGCCACAGGTTTGCCTGCGAGTGTTCTTGATTGGTTGGTTCTGGTGATTAATCCTCCTTCCTCAGTTACTGATTGGCTAGTCTCATTAGCCACCCAAGGTGCAGGTCTCTCATTGGCTGATTCCAGAGTTGACCTGTCTCTCCTTAGTCAGCTCTGGAAACTCTTCCGATCTCATTTCTAAAGGTTAGCTCCTATCTTATATTTGGAATCTGTATAGACCCATCGGGAGTATTGCTTCTGTTGTCACCTTCATGCCCTGCCCAACAGGAACAAATGTTTGAGGCTGAATATGATGCTAATTTTTACTGGCTTCATGGTTAATACCTCAGAGCCCTGGGACCCTGTGGACTCAAACCGCACCTCTATTGTAAACTGTTAGATGATGTTTTTTTCCCAAATAGTTTCTTAATTTCCCCTCAAGCTCTCTTCCTTTGGTAATAAACGTGACAATGAGCAGAGGTCGTGAGTATAAACTACTCGACAAGTAAATTGAGTACATATTGCCATTTTCCCCTCTATTTTGAGGAGGGAGACTTGAAGACTAAGGTCCTAACCTTGGCTTTAGGTGGTTAAGCGTTTTGAAGGTTGATCAGTGTATAGGAACCAGAGGTCAATGATCTTGTGGCTATACCTTCTACCTGCCTAGACAAGAACAAGCCTTATCTCAGGCCCTACCTAAGGTGCAGTGAGCAGGAGACCCAGGAGGAGGAGGAGGAGGAGGAGGAGGAGGAGGAGGACTTTAAAAAAAGTCTCACTGGTACCAGTGGCTCTGGGATCCACATGTCACACAGCTGACAAGACCACTGACTGTACACATGCAAGGCATGGAAACTTAGCAAAGAAAGAAACACAGGCTTCATTAGGATCTGAGTCTCTGTGTATCATAACACTATGGTAGCGCACAAACAGTACCAGGGAGGAAGAGTCAAAGCGCAGTTCTGTGAGACTCCTAGAGTGACTTTTACCCAGCTGCCCAATAACTGTCCTAGTTTAAAATGCTTACCTGCTTGCAAGACCAAAATACACTGTATTGATAAAAATTAAGATAGTATTGAATTTAAAAAAAAAAAACATGAAAAATTGCCCTAGTAGTCAGATTTAGCTTTTGGGATTTATACTTCATTTTGCAAAAGAATTTATAGTCATTGCTTTCAAAGGTGATTATACCCACCTTCTCTTTGTCTCTGTTTCTGTCTCTAACTCTCTCTCTCGCACACACAGACACACACCTGTGAGGGGACAGAGGAAAATTTTAGGTGCCTTTCCCCATGACCCTATTCCCTTGAGATAAAGTCTCTCGTTGGACCCAAAGCTGCCCATTTTAACTAAGCTTACTGGTCAGCGAGATGCTGAGACCCGCCTGTCTCTGCCCACCAACACTGAGGTTATGTAGCGCTTTGTACTACTTTGTGGGTTCTTTCTTCCACTCTTCCACCATTACAAGTCCCTAACACTAGATAGGAGAGAGAAAAAAGTATAGAGGAGAAGGGGACGATATTATCTAATGACCGCTTCCTGCTGATTAGAGGAGTCAAGTTCCAGGGGCAAGTTTGATCTTCACTGTCAGGATATCTAATTTCTTCTTGTTTTATTGCACATGACTACTAAACAAACTGCAACCAACACCAACCAACAAACAGTCCACCCTGCTTCCCAGGGCCCTAGCATTTATAGACCCTCTGAAAAGTCCCCAGAACTCCAAATGTCACACAATCGCAGAAACTATTTGCAGCTGGCAAAATTATGCCTTTGCTGGAGCTCGAGGCAAATCATAGCCACCTGCTGTGGACAATCTGAAGCATCCCCATATCCCACACCTGTGATTTAAAAAAACCCATATTTCCATAATATTTCTGTGATTTCCAAAGAAACCAAGATTCTCTCCACAGGGTTACATATACATACACATGGCCATCCTCAACTTTTACATGGATGACACTACAGGGTTACACATATATACAAATGGCCATCCTTGACTTTTACATGGATGTTGGGGATTCAAACCAAAGTCTCCAGGCTTGCATAGCAAGCACTCTACACACAGACGCATCTCCCTGACTCCTGCATTATTTTTGTATAGGAAATAATATAGATCTATCAGGTCAATGGATTAGGAGGCCTGAGGAAGGCTGCTCGTTGCCTGATCTGTGCTGCAGGTGCACTGCAATGCACAAATGTCCTTAGCTCTTGTCTCCATGTTAGCACAGGCTATAAAATATCAGAATCATAGGTCAGGGGTTACATAGCATTTAAAACCCCTCCTGATGAGTTTCTCTATTCTCAATAGTTTGAATTTGTGCTCTGAAGCATTTCCGCCATCATCTTCAGGTTGCAGGCTTGTGCAGGAGCAGAAGTGACATAAGGGCCACCCCTTCCTATGGTCAGGGGAAGCAGAGAGCTCCTCTATCAAGAGCAAAAGATGAGAAAAGATCAATGTGTCTTGGACTCGAGAGAACAGGATACAGAATGATGGCAGACACTACAGTAGGTTCCAGGATAGCAAGAGTTTATTGGCCACATCTTTTCTCTACTGAAAGTGGGGAGACTGGAATCTAGCAGTAGTCTCCATGTACTCTGAAAGATGTCTACAATTATCTGCTAACTGTGTGTAGGGAAGTTCAGGGACTGAGATTTAAGAGTCAGAAGGTCTGCCTGGAGGTTCCCATGGGATGGAAGTAACAGGACCCAGAGCGGGGAGGTCTGAGGAGACCCATCATCAGGGCTGAGAGGAGACAACTGTGAGCTGTAGGTGATTTGCACAGAGACGGCAGATCCAAGTTCAGAGCAAGGCAAGATGGCCATATTCCAGAAAAGCAATCCCCCAGAGATTTCCCTGCACTGAAAAATCAGACTGAAGTAAGCCAAGACTAGATGGTAGACCATGGAAGCTCAGGAAGATGCGACCGTGTGGGTTGGGTCATCTCTTCTTCCAGTGGTCAAAGATGAGAGGCCCTCCTCCATGCCACAGGTAGGAAGCGGTCCATCCCCTTTGGGTTTCATCATAGAATTCAGGAAGAAGGGAGGGGAAGGAGCAGAGAGGGACAGGAAGTTGACTCTGGAGCCATTTTAATCAGAAGACCCAAGCAATGAATTTCAGGAATTGTTTCTTGGAAGACTTTAAAACAAGATGGAAGTATATAGAGGATAATAAGAGAAATTATATTTCCCTGCATAGCAATCCAGTTGCAAAATGTATGGTGGGCCATATCATTGCCCTGGAGGTTTTATTAAAAACCAACTGTTTCACATCACAGCTCCCACATAAAACTCTCTCCGTTGAAAGGATAATACTCTTTAAAAAAAAAAAACAAACCTCTCATGTCATGTGCTCTGGAGCACACATGACGGTCTTCTGATCTGCAGATTCTTTAGGGGGAAGGATTACCGTGTGACATTTTTCATCCTGTAATTGATACGGCAACTGCCCATTGAGACAGGGGTCTTCAGAGGCGAGCTGAAGTTGTGGTTTTGTTTGCATTTCATAGTCTGCTCCATTAAGAATGGGGGAAGAGTCCAGAGCATGAAAACGATTCTCAAGTAACATTCAGAGGTGTCAGTAATGCGGCATCGGGTGAAACCTTCTAAAGCCAGACCAGCCAAAAATCCCAACTGTGCTCTCTGAGATGTCTACTGTGAACTAGGATTAGCTGGATGCCTCTGTTTCTATACTGTACTCTGTAGTTTCCACAGTTCCAACCCCTTTTGTCTTTGGTAGGTGTTCTTTATCCAAATTAAAAGTAAATATGTTTTCAGAAGCTGTCAGAGGCATCTGCAATACTAAAGAGTTTACCAAAAGCCTCGACCCACTGGAAGTCACTCTTTCCCCTTACGACTGATTGAACCGGTCTCTAACCTTGGTAATTTATGCAGTCCTTTATATTAGTGGAGTAGTGTTAGTTCATTATATTATCAAAACTTCTTTCATGTCTCCATGCTTATCAAAATGATGTGTATTTTGTTTGGAGCCATGAATTAGTGGAATTCCTGGTGATTAGAAAAAATATATGCTGAGGCTGGAGAGATGGCTCAGCAGTTAAGAGCACTGGCTGTTCTGAGGTCCCAGGTTCAATTCGCAGCACACACACGGCAGCTCAGAACTGTCTATAACTTCTGTTACAGGGGGAATCTGACTCCCTCACACATGCAGGCAAAACACCAAAGTACATAAATAAAATTTGAAAATTTGCATATGCCTAATTATGATAAATTGTTTAGTACTGGGCAGGAGGCACATTGGACCATACCCTGAGGTCTAACTTTCCCCTCAGAAGGCCTGGAGCTCCAATCCTTGTATCTCTGTGGACTGACCACCTGCACTGTGAACTGTACTTTCCAGGGCAGAGCAGACAATGCAGGATGGAACCTGAGAGGAGGAGACAGCCTCAGGGACTGAGTACCATCCTTACTTAGGGTGATGGGCACTGGACAAACTCATGTACAGTTTCACTGCTTAAAAAATTCCTTCTTGGTCACTCTCCTCATAGCAGCCTTCAGATGAAGATGTGGAACTCTCAGCTCCTCCTGCACCATGCCTGCCTGGATGCTGCCATGTTCCCGCCTTGAAGATAATGGACTGAACCTCAGAACCTGTAAGCCAGTCCCAACTAAACATTGTCCTTATAAGAGTTGCTTTGGTTATGGTGTCTGTTCACAGCAGTAAAATCCTAAGAAAGGAGTTGATAGGCCTGACCATGGTTTTGTTTGGAAGAACGTGGATTTGGGGACTTTGGATTTGGAGAGCAGTGGAATGTTTTAAGTGGGGCTTATTGAACCATCCTAGTAGGAATATGGAAGACTTTGTTGCTGTGAGTGATTTGAACTGTGCGGACCTGGCCGAAGAGGTTTCAGTGGAGAAGAACTTCAGTATGTGGCCTAGAGACTGTTTTGTAGTGTTTTGGTGAAGAATGGATACCTTTGCCCTTGTCTGAAGAGTCTGCCTGAGGTTAAAGTGAAGAGACTCATATTAATTGCATTGACAAAGGAAGTCTCAGAAATGCCCATCATTCACTTTGTTCTCTGGTTAAGTCTCGTGAAGAGCATTTTAAACAAGCATAGCAAGCTGAGAAAGGAAAAATATAAAATATATGGTTTGAGTATTAAAGGGGCTCCAGAAGTAAAATGGAGCTGATTCCGGTGTTCATGGATATTAAATTGAATTAAGGTAGTAGTGACCTTGGGGTAAGATCCTACCTAGCAAAGTTAAGGTCCAGGCTTGGCAGAATAAGCCTTTAACCCCAGGAGGCAAAGGCAAGCAGATCTCTGATTTCAAGGCCAGCCTTGAACAGAGCAGGTTTGAGATGAAGAAAAGCTTAAGTCCAGGCATCATGGTACTCAGCTTTAATCCCAGCATTACAGGAGACAGAACCATGCAGATCTTTGAGTCAAGGTCAATCTACAGAACATGTTCTAGGACAGCCAAGCTTAGGCAGTGAAGGAGTTGGAAAACAAACCTGGTGATAACATAATAGGACAGGGGGGGGGGGGCGTGTTCTAACCCTATCAAGCAGCAAACTTTGGCAAAAAATAAAAGATTTCAATCAATCAATCAAAAAATCCTTCTTATTAAAGTATAGTATTCATGGGAGAAACACATATAGTTTGATAATATATTTGCAGTTAAGGCCACCAGTCAGTAAAAGCAGACTTGGCAATGTCTCAGAAACCTAATGTGTATCTCAATCCAAGATCTTTGGACTCTTAGTAGCATAAGCCCTACCCAGACTGACAGCTAGCATTATTCCCT
Source organism: Mus minutoides (assembly GCA_902729485.2). Taxonomy (NCBI): domain Eukaryota; kingdom Metazoa; phylum Chordata; class Mammalia; order Rodentia; family Muridae; genus Mus; species Mus minutoides. The sequence continues at coordinate 1,321,845 of LR755131.1, forward strand.
CCTAACAAGCTTGTGCTGCTCTTACTACGTTTCCATGTTGGCATAATCTTAGTCTCACAAGAAATTGCACATGTTCTGCAGAGAGCCTCTGTGTATCCTTGACATGGCTCTGCCCACCCCCTGGTACATTATAGAACTACAGGACCCAGGAACATGATGCGGGTAAAACAATAGTATTTAGCTCCAGACCAGAATGAGCCTTTATCTGTTTTTACATTCAATTATTTTCTTGGTATTTTGGGCATATAGGTTTAAGACATTTCCTCAAATACATAGATTCATGTAATTATCATAATAACCTGATACAGAAAAAAAAAACTACCAAAAAATTTTGGCCTGGATTTTTAACTTTATCTAGCTGCTTCTGTAAAATTTTGTGTCTGGTTGATTTCAGTGAGCACTGTGCCTGCAAGATGTGTTCAGTGTAGGAGATTTGTCTACGTATAATGTAGGCCATTGTATCTTTGTTATGAATTACTTACCTGTTCCACTGTTAATGTGTATTGGGTAGTTTCGGCTTTTGCCTGTTGTTGCTGTGATAAGACATCATAACCAAAGCGATTCATAGAAGAAAGAATTGTTTATTTGGTACTTACAGTTTTAGAAGGTTAGAGTCTGTGACTGTCATGGCATAGAAAATGGTAGCAGGTAGGCAAGAAGGCATGGTGCTGGAGCAGAAGCTAAGGGAGAGGAGAGGAGGGAAGAGGGGAGAGAGAGAGAGAGAGAGAGAGAGAGAGAGAGAGAGAGAGAGAGCCTTGAGAATCATGAGAATCTTTTGAAATCTTTTGACACACCTTCTCCAAGGACACGCCTCCTAATCCTTCCCAGACAGTTTCACCAACTAGGGACCAAGAAGTCAGATATATGATGGGGATCATTCTCATTCAAAGTACCACACTCGAAAAGTTCAGACAGTTGCATGATTCCCTAGTTCCTCCCCGGGGTAGTATATGCATCAGCTATTGGTGGGAGAGTAGAATCTCTGGAGGAGACGCCTGCAAGCTCTGTAGACAGTTCCGGGTTGCAGCTTTGTTGGAGTGGGCTTTCTGGTTACACAGTTGCAGCTGACTTTCTCATGCTTCTGTAAGTGGTCATCCCTGTGGGTTCTCTGGAGAAAGTAGACACTTGTTCACACCTCCCCAGGAAAAGTCACACAACAATCCGCTACTTGGATGCTATTTAGACTTCTCAAGAAATGCTTGTTCAATTATTTGGCCATTTAAAATAAAATGTGCTGTCTAGCTTTATTGCATGTAGATGAAACAGCACCTCAACAACACTTTGTATACTTTTACTAAAATAGTGTTTTTGTTTTTTTTTAAAGGTTCACAACATAATTGAGCAGAAAGTACAAGGTTTACACATAGTCCCTGTGCCCATGTATGCACAGCCACCAGTGTGCTAACCCAGTGTGGTATATTTGTTATAGCTAACATACAAATGTCACTCCATGGCGTTGGGCTTCACAATTTGTGTTTAACAGCCTCTAGGTTTTGATAAATGCATGACAGCATGTATCCATCATTAAGTATCATACAGGATAATTCCCTCAAAGCCTCTGTTGTGCCTACTGTCCCCTGCCCACTCTCGATGGCCCATGTCACTGTCTCTACAGTGTTCCCTTTTAAGCATGACATGCAGCCAGAATCCTATAGTATGTAAGACTTCCAGATCAGCAGCTTTCACCTAGTAATAAGCACTGGACTCCCCCACCCCCAACCCCATGCTGTCTCTTTGTAACTTGACAGATCATTTCTGTTTAGTATTGAATAATATTCCATTCTGTTCATTTATTAGACCCTTCATTTACTAACAGACATCTTGGTGGCTTCTAAGCTTTGTTTGTTTTGACCAAAGGGTGGACTTTATTGAGCTGTTTGGCCCTACTTTTCTTTCTCTTGCACTGTCTAGGTTTCAAGGAGCCTCTTCCTCAGGCAGGCAGCCAGGAGTCCCACTATGTACCAGCAGGGGCATCTCTGTGGATGGCAGAAAATCTGCTGGTGGCTATTATTCACAACAGGACGCTCCACAGGATGATGCCACTTTCACTAGTGATCGGCAGAGCACCTTTGTCTGTTTCTTCTAGTAGGAACAGCTAGCATTCAAGACAGGTTGCCAGTTCACCCCTGCAAGACATCACACCAACAACAGATCTATTGCCAAGATCTTGGAACCCAAAACAGTTTTTCCCAGTTTTCTTATTCAAGGTGTTTTGGGAAATGATGATAAATGTGGTTCTTGGCTGGCCAGCTTACCTCTGCCCATAGGCTTTCCCCAAACTGTGTCTAGTGCCTAAGGGAAAGCAGAAAGTTCTGGCGGAGGTGGACCTTCTGGGTGAAATATGTAAACCTCCCCTTGTGGATGTTCTCTGCAAAATGAATAGCACTGTTGGTTTCCTGAAAACATAGAGATCCTGGACTGTAACCACGGTGAGGGGAGCAGCCACACTAGGTCATGAATCGTGCGTTCACAATGCACTTAATGTAGCCATGCAGCTCCTTCAAGAAAGGCCATGTCAAAAAAAAAAAAAAAAAAAAAAAAAGCCGGGCGTGGTGGTGCACGCCTTTAGTCCCAGCACTTGGGAGGCAGAGGCAGGCGGATTTATGAGTTCGAGGCCAGCCTGGTCTACAAAGTGAGTTCCAAGACAGCCAGGGCTATACAGAGAAACCCTGTCTCGAAAAAAACAAAACAAAAAAAGCGCCAGGCGTGGTGGCGCATGCCTTCAATCTCAGCACTCGGGAGGCAGAGGCAGGCAAATTTCTGAGTTCGAGGCCATCCTGGTCTACAGAGTGAGTTCCAGGACAGCCAAGGCTACACAGAGAAACCCTGTCTGGAAAAACAAACAAACAAACAAAAAACAAAAACAAAAAAAAGAGAAAAGAAAGAAAGGCCATGTCACCCAGAACAGCGAGTCTATACCCATACCCTACCCACCAGCCATTCACAGTGGCTGGTGTACTTAAAGAAAATAATTTTGTTCCCAAAATTATGACTGAAACTGCAGTAAACATCTGCATGCACTTTTTGGTGGACGTGTTTTCAACCTGTCTGAGTAAACATAATGAGGTGTCACACCATGGGTCACATGGTGAGGGCATCTTTAATCTTGTAAGAAGACGCCAGACGTCTTCCCAAGTGTCCTTCCTGCTCTGTAATCCAAAGGCAGTGAAGGGTTCCTGCTGCTCCACCCCCTCAGCAGCATTTGGTGATGTCAGCAGTAGGGATCCTGACTATTCTAAGGGATAAGCCACATCCTCCCACCGTCTGAATGTGCATGCGTGAAGAATTTATGATGCTGAGCCTCTTTCAACCACTTACTTGCCATGCATATATCTTCTCTGCTGAGATGTCTCTCCTATCATTTATCTAGTTTTAATTCAGTTGCTTACAGCTTCATTGTTAAGGTTTTAGAAAAGATTTTCTTTAGTTTTTATCTGTGTGTGGGGTCGGGGAATGAGGATCGGTATTCTCTTCCCTCTGTGAATATCTAGTTGGTCCAACACCATTTATTGAAGATATCCTCATTTCTCCCATTACACAGTGGCATTAGTCACAAACCAGGTGTCCTTCTATGAGTGAATCCTATAGGTAAGTCCTTTATTCTACACAACAGCTGCTTAGGCGAAATGGGAGTCCAGGAGTTAGGGCTTCTCCTGCTGGCTGTCTCAAAAGAACCCTGGTATGAGACTGGCTGAAGCTGGAAACTTTGTGATCGCCCCATGAACTTTGGGATCTGGCAGATGGGCTTTGAGTATTGGCTGCGTGGCCTTGAATAGACTTGACTTCTTCATGTCTGTTTCTACAGGTACCACAGGGTAACAGACATTGTGACTCAGCTCTTGAGAAGCTGGGATAACTGAACGGCTTAGTGTTCATGCTGTTATTTGTTGTGTTAAGGATACTGGCGTTGAGTCTGGGTGATGCCATTACATCTTTAGTGCCTTAGTCTCTGAACCTCACCCCAGCTCCATTCCTTTCTGTCTTAGGAAGAACCTAAACTAATCTCCTTGTGAGGACAGTGCGATGGAGGAGACTTTGGAGGCTCTAGGGGAAGTCATCTCCCCAACTCTGCTGCTCCCTGAGACCATCCCTAGCCATGTTTTTTGGGGACTTTCTGAGTGCTGGACATTCCAAAGCTGGTACAATATGAGTGAAGGAGAAGCTGGCCAGTGAGGAAAGCCCAGTTCTTAAGCTCCACTCACTGGATAACCTGAACCAAGGCTATCTAAGATAATCATTACTGCACCTTTGATTCTCAGCATGACAGGTTCTGTCCAGTCTCCAGTTCTCTTCGTTGTTTGTATTCTGTAAATTCCTAAAGAGCTGTGGCCAGTGACTTCTGATTTGAGCCAAACTCTAAGATAAATAACTAAGAGAGGACTCAACGGATGCCTAACATACCCGAAGGACCTATTACTACCCAGAGGAACACTGCGCAATCCGGTTGCTGCTCTTTCTCACTTTCCCCAAGGCCAGACTTTGAATTTGAGAAATACCTTCATTCATAAAGGTACTCACCACACCATTGCTTGGGAAACACCTGTTTCACTTTATACTTGCTCTGAGGCCAGCCAGTCAGTTTAGTCCTCAGGAGCCTAGAGTTTGCGCAGAGGAATAAAGCCAATGGGGACTTGGTCAATAAGGCAGCACCACACTTAATGTAGAACCACGCAGATGCCAATCAAACATTTTTTGATCACTCATTATGTTCCCTGTCCTGAGCTAAGGAGTAGCTGGCTATTTGAGAATGAGCTAGACACTCTTCCTGTCCTCAAGGACTTTGGGTCTAGCCAAGAAAGTAGAACCAGAGTGGCAAAGTTGAAGCCGATGTGAGTGCTGCACTGGGGGAAAGAAAAAAAGAGTCAGGAGAACACACAGAAGAAAGACACATATGCTTACCGAGATAATCAATGGAGACTCCTAGAGGTAATAGCTTCTCCAGAGGTTCCAGATGAGAAGCTGGAAATAATTTCAGGCAGCACAAGCAAAGGCAAGGAGCAAACTGTGCACCTCTGTGGCTGTATGTAGTGTGCATGGAGTGGGCTGTAGGCTGTGTGGAGTCTGTTGCAGACTGCGAGAAGTGGATGTAGCATCCGTGGGAGTGGAATAAAGACCCAAGCAGTAGAGAATTAAGTCAGCAGTCAGGACAAATGGGTCAAAGCCAAGCAGCCCCAAATGCTAGGGTAGGCAAGATGGAGTGGGTTGGGGATAGCAACGAAAAGGAAATACTTTTGAAAAATGAATTGGATAAGCGCAAGGATGAAGGTGGACCAGGCAGGAGCCACTTACAGTTATCCAGGAGAGAAAGCAAAAGGTTCAGGGCCTGAAGCAATTACGGATAGAGAGAAGCAGTCGAATATTGGCATGCTTGGCTCCAGTTTAGGAAGGATTGGGAGGGGTGTCCTTGTTGGAGGAGGGAGTGCTGCTAGGGGTGGGCTTTGAGGTTTCAAAAGTACATGCCAGTCTCCCTCTCCCTCTCTCTTTCTCTCCCCCTTCTTTTTTCTCTCTGCCCACTGCCTAAAGATTAGGCTGTAAAGCTGTGAACTACTGCTCAAGCCCCACGCCTTTCTGTTTCCCTCCATGATAGCCATGGACTCAGCCTCAAAACCTGTAAGCAAGCCTCTGATTAAATGCTTTCTTTTATAAGAGATGTCTTGGTCATGGTGTCTCTTCATCAGGAACTGATGCCCTCATCTGTGCACTCAGAAATCAAAGACTCCTTAGAGTACCCACGTCTTCTCAGCCCATACAGGCTTCTGAGTATGGCTTCTAAATTTCTAAATAGTTCTTGGACTCTGACTCTCTTTCAGAGGACTGCAGCTCAGCTCTCAGCATTCACATGGCGACTCATAAACACCTTTCACTCTAGCTATGGGGTGGAATGCCCTTTTCTGGTCTCCGTGGGCATCTGCATCCATGTGCCCACATACACACACACCTAGATAGAAATGATAATAAATCTTTAAAAGCCTTTGGAAAAGAAGTGTGTGGTGAGAGAAGGAAATGAGAGCGTTAAGAGGCCTCCCCCGTATTTATAGGAAGGAAAGCCATGAAAGGCAGATTAAAGAAGAGATACCAATGAAGGAGGCCGAGGAGGACAGGTCAAGGGAGATCAGAGCAGACACGGCTCTTGGGTGAGAAGACAGTTGCTGTCTCTCGCTGCTGAAATCCAGGAGTCGACATGTGTTAAACATGAAAACAAAGTGGTCAGAAGAGGGTAGCTCTCATGGTGGGAAGAATAGAGTCCAGAAGACAGGAGTGAGGAAGAGGAATATGCTAAGCAAAATAGCTAGCTGCAGAGGCATGGCTGGAAAGAGAAGACATGGGCAGGGAGGGGGCAGAATGGAAGGCTGGGGGAGAAGATTGAGCTCTATTGGAGGCCATGACTTTCTTCCCCTTAACTCTCAGCTAGGACAGTTCTCCTCTGGGCAGACTTGTCTCAGATTAATGTCCTGGGTCAAGTGTCTACTCTCTTCCCCTTTGTGCGTGTGACTGTGAGTGAGTACACACTCGTGTGTGCAGGGAGCCAGAGTGAGCCTCCGTGTAGATCTCTGGCTCTTACCTGTTCTAGAAGCTGCCTTGGGCAGCCCTGAGGTGTGTTGTTGTTGTTGTTGTTGTTGTTGTTGTTGTTGTTGTTGTTGTTTGAGGTGGGTGTGGTCATGGGGATAAGGGCTGCATCTCCTCCAAGAAGATGATGAGGAGCTGGAGGCAGGCTGTGCCACATCAAGATCTGTCAGGAGCCCCTGAAAGTTGCCCACCACCTGGGCCCTATCAAACAAGCAGAGCTTTGCCTGTGTAATCTCTGATGAGCTTGGCTCGGCTTTCATTTCAAAAGGCTTCTTTTCTCTCTTCCACCCAGCCCTTCCTTTATAGCCCCTCCCCCTCCCAAGAACTAAAAATGATGCTTTCTTCTTTTCTTTGTTTCCCAATCCAGCTGGGGCTAGAGAAAGCTTTGAAATTGGAGCGAGGTTCGAGGTAGGAAAGAGAGGATGCCAGTGTAGCTGGCGGGGGCAATGAGGAGAGAAGAATGGCCAGCTGAGGTTCCAAGGCATAGGGCAAGAGCTTGGGTGGCCAGGCTTTGCCCCCCATCCCAGCCAAGACCTCTGGTTCTTTTCTTTTCATCTTCTACATTTACCTGCCCCAAATCTTAGTTCTTCTCTTTGCCTCACATCCTGAGAAACCATTACCCAATATCCCTCCATTCTCCTGGGTGTCTCTATACACTAGGGCCAGCTTTCTTGGCCCATCGGGAGTTAGTTTAGGCAAAGCTCACAGATGCCTCAATCCATGTGTTTCTGAGTCAATAATCCAGAGGCTTTGGGACCATCTATTTTTTTCTCTTCCATATTCATCACACTGTACAGAAAACAGCATTAGATGGCTATATTAATTGATAAATAGTGTGGGGTTAACCACCCATGGTGGTTTGAATAGGTTTGGCCTCCATGGTCTCATGTGTTTGAATGCTTGACACACAGGAAATGACACTATTAGGAGGTGTGGTCTTGTTGGAAAAAGCATGTCACTTTAGGGGTGGGCTTTGAGGTCTGCTTGTGCTCAAGGTCTGCCCAGTGTAGACAGCCTCCACCTGGCTGCCCGCAGAAGACAGTCTTTTGGCTGTCTTCAGATCAAGATGTAGAACTCTTCGCTCCTCCAGCACCATGTCTGCTTGCACACTGCCATAACCTCCCACCATGTCAATAATGGACTAAACCTCTAAAACTGTAAGCTAGCCCCAATTAAATGTTTGCCTTTATAAGAGTTGCCTTGGTCATGGTGGGTTTTATTTCACGAAATAGAACCCTACCTAAGACACCACCATAGGTAGAATGTGATGTTTCCTATGCCTAGGAATTCTAGGTTTAAGAGACAGCAGAGACCTTGATAGACCTTGAGATAGATAATCCAGTTACTGCATCCAGAGGAGAAATGGGGAGAGGGAGGAGTGATCAGGGCCAGCATGAGAACCTGGTAGATGGGCTCCCGAGGGACTCACTCCCATACACTACAACAGGCACAGATAATCCTAACCCAAGGGCTAAGTTGAGTCCATAATCAGTGATGGTTAGGGTTGTCCAAGAGGTATCTCACAGATCTAAGTTCCAGAGATTGGAAATGAAGAGTGGGTTGAAGCCAGAGTTAAGGGCCTTTTTGTAAGATGATTAAGGGGTGAGGACATACTACATGGCCCAGGTTCTAAGATAAATCTAATCTTAACTGGCTCCTGACTGCATTAGCCTATTTGTATGGAAAAAAAGATTCATTCAGTAAAGGAAGGCATCACATGAGTGCAAATGTATTATCTACACAGAACACCTAGCTCAAACCAGGTCAAGGCATATGGCACCTTTATTAACTCATAGCAAATGCAGCGCTAAAGCAAGCATTGAGATACTTGGCTCAGCACTTCAACCTTGCTTGCTGCCCAGGATCTGGCCTTTTTTCTTAGCTTTCCCTTCCTCTGTTTCATTAGATCATTGACTTCAATACAAGATGACCCCCTGTAGAAAAGGATGATATCTTTTTGACCAAGCCTGCTCAGTCAGTCAACAGGTTCTCCAGTGCTGGAGTGAGGATTAAAAAGAAAAAAGACAGTTAGAAAACATTGTAACGTGACCCCAGTCAATTCTGAGACTGAAGGCAATTTTAATTTTACCAAACCCATTTTTAAACCATCTTAATTACATGCAAGTATTAAGGTCGAGCAGTACAATAAGGAGCTAAAAAGACAATCATCAAGGAACAAGCACGACAACAAACACAAAGCCCCATGATCACTCCGGTGATCGCTGTGTCTAAGGATGATCAAGATATCTGAGCCTACTTCTTTGTTCTACCCTAAAACCAGATTCTTACTTCCTTGTCCTTGGCCAAATTCAGGTCCCTCCCTGAACTTACTTCTTTGTCATGCTCCAATGTTAGATTCCTACCTGAACTTACTTATCATGGCCAATGTCAAATTCCTGCCTGAAGCCCATTCCCTTGACCTTGGCCAATGTTAGACTACTGCCAAGCAGCATCCCCAAAAGGCTCTCCACATCTTTTCTTTTTTCTTTTGTTCAGTTAATAAGATGAGAGAAATGGTCTCTCCTCCCACCATGGAGAAGCTGGGCAGCTTTTGATCACATGCCTACCTCCTGAACTAATACTGTTCACTAGGAAAACTGTGTGTTTGTTTAAGGGTTGACAAGCCACAGTTCACTGACCAAATCTAGCCAGCCACTTGGCTATTTAAAGGCCACAAACTAGGGCTAGTTTTATATTTTAAATAGCTACATCTTAATGGTTATAAATATCCATTCAAAGCCCAAAAGAATTACTACTTAGCTCTCTATGAAAAAGTTAGCACTCCCCTGGTTTAGACTAATTATAATCTACCCTTGAAGTTAGAGATGGAATTCAGCTTTCTCTGAAACCCATGACGACTAGGAAGGCAGGTGGACACCACATACAATTATGGAGGAGCAGGTTGCTAGGTCTGGGGAAAAACTAACAAACACTAGAGTCTGTTGTTAAGTAAGAGCTACAAGACTGTGAAAATTGAGAAGCAATGATCAGTAAATTTCATTGATTCTGAAAGCCATTTACAATCTAGTGTAATCTCAAACCTTCTTTTCCAATACCACAATATTGTTTGTTCTGTGCCAACTATGGGCAAGCACAGACTCTAATCTGTTTGTCTTGCCCTGTCTTTACTAGGGTTCCTGTTAAGTCTTGACCTCTGCTGATTCATGTTGCTATTCGTTCATGGCCTTCTGACTCGTGCCTCCATTGGTTCATGGCCTGCTAACTCAAGCTTCCATTCGTTCATGGCCTGCTGTCCCATGCTTCCATTGGTTCATGGCCTGCTGGCTCATGCTTCTATTCATTCATGGCCTGCTGACTCATGCTTCCATTGGTTCATGACCTGCTGATTCATGCTTCCATTGGTTCATGGCCTGCTGGCTCATGCTTCTATTCATTCATGACCTGCTGACTCATGCTTCTATTCATTCATGGCCTGCTGACTCATGCTTCCATTGGTACATGACCTGCTGACTCATGCTTCCATTGGTTCATGGACTGCTGACTCATGCTTCTATTGGTTCATGGCCTGCTGACTCATGCTTCCATTGGTTCATGGCCTGCTGACTCATGCTTCCATTCATTCATGACCTGCTAACTCATGCTTCCATTCATTCATGGCCTGCTGACTCATGCTTCCATTGGTGCATGACCTGCTGACTCATTCTTTCATTGGTGCATGACCTGCTGGCACGGATCAGTATACTCACTCTTGGTCTGATGAGTCAGGATTCTCCTTACTACAGCTTCTCCTCTTCTGCTTACTGGTCTTCCACACTCTGCTTCTACCACCAAAGTAACAAATTACTTTTACTCTGTGCCATATTCAAAGATACGTTTATTAATTTGGCTCAAAGATCAAAGCCCTATTGGGGAAAGGTCCTCTGGGTAGACTTTGCTGCCTCTGTCTCAGCTCAGGCTGTCACAGTTCAGAGATAAGTTCTTACCTAGATATCTAGGCTCCAAATCAGTTTTTCAAATAGTCTCACAAAACTTCCTTTGCATCAACAAGTAAACATTTGCAAGTAAAGCTATTTGGGGAAAAGGATTTACTGTGTGACATACTGCAACACACAGCAACTTCCATGGTGAGAAATTTTTTGTTTTGTTTATTTTTATTTTTTGTTTTCTTTTAGGGGAAGGTTGCAATGGCGAGGGTGGATATGGAGGGACAGGGAGATGAGTAGGATTGGGGTGCATGATGGGAAATTCACAAAGAATCAAGAAGTCTTTAAAAGGAGAAACAGCCCTGCATGAGCCTCTCCTCCATCCACACCCGGCTGTTGATGGCCCATTCTTTTGCAGACCCGGTGTAGACTGCTGTGAAGTTTGTGGTTCTAATTAATGTCTGTATGATGCCCAATGGTGGCATTTTACTACCATTCTCTCTACTGGGGTCCTTTCTATTGTTTTCCTTTTGTAATTTCCCCCAAGCCACTGAGAGGATGGTATAAATGTCAATTTTGGAAACATTTTCTTTGACTATTTGTTTGTTTGTATGTGCATGTACCTGTGTATGCAGATGCCCATGGAGGCCAGAAGAGAGCTCCAGCTCCTGGCTTGGAGCGGAAGTTACAGACATGGGGCCTGGGAACCAACCTTCAGTTCTCTGAAAGAGCAGCAATCTCTTTTAACCACGGAGCCATCTCTCCCGCCCCTCAGTGTCATGTTTAGAGCTGAGTGCTCATCTGTCACCTATTCACAGTCCTTTGTGATGCCACAAGTCTGTCCACTGTCTCTGATTAAGGCTAGAAGAGCATGTGTCCCCGGGTATAACCATAAATACTTAAAAGTAAATGTGACATTATGCCATTTAAGCTAAGTAAGTTTCCCCTCTGTCCATAGTTTCTCCCATACTGGGAGGTCTTGACCAGCCTCACAGTAACAGGCATGGATTAGTCCTGTGGAGTAAGCCTCAAATCCCATCAGGGATGCTGGTTAATCCTATATAACAATAGTGCCACTACTGACTGAGTGGAGACATCTTACCTGGAAGGTTGTTTTCCTGTTGCATGGGGTTAAAGCTGGGTAAGGATATTAATGCCCTCTTCTCCTCCAGAGGCCTGCATAGCACCTTTCTGGGTTATGGAAACTACAGCTGGCAGGGAGGACACTTCCAGCTCAGTTCCAGCTTGATTTCTCCATATCATGCAGCCCATGGATGAAGCTGGGTAAATTATATTAAGTGAATTAACTAAGACACAGAAAAATGGATGCCACATTTCCCCTCATATTTGGACCTCTGATTTTGTGCATATAATGTGGAGTTCCCATAGAAGCCAAGAAACTAGAAAGAGAATGGGAAGGGATTTGTTATGAGAGTGGAGGACAACTGAACACAGGTAAATGAAAACAGAGAGGGGAAATCCTGGGGATGGAAAGTTTAAGCAGCAGCAGCAGCAGCAGCAGCGAGTGGATTGCAGGATAGGAGAAGCCAGAGTTAACTAAAGTGAGAGGGTATAAAAATCTGTATGGAAACTTACTATCTAGCAACCAAATTAAAATATGCACTTTGGATTCAAAAGAGAGCTTGGGAGGAGAGACACTGCATGGACACACAGAGCTGCTCCTCGGATTATGTAGTCAAGACCCCAGAGTGAAGGATGAGATCTTCCTTATGAGTTGTTACAGGTCAGAGAGGCCTCAGAGGCCTCCAAGACAATACTTGCTCTTGCCATCCCTCTTGGATGCCCATGGACTTAGCTAAGGCCCCGTTGCTCACTCATATGTATTAAGCCAGCATTAAACAGGGCAAAGATGTCACAGGGGAAAAATAGCATTGTTCCTTATAAGAACAGTTGCTGAAATTCTTAACAAAAGTTACCTATGCCAATTCAACATTGTAGAATAATAACACATAATGAAGAATAAGAATGCAAGGTTGGTTTGTAATAAAATATCATCTGCGTAGCTCATTGTGTTAACAGAATAAAGCCAAGTCAGTGTGTTTACTGTTGTAAATAGACCAAAGCAACTCTTATAAAGGACAACATTTAATTGGGGCTGGCTTACAGGTTCAGAGGTTCAGTCCATTATCATCAAGGCAGGAGCATGGAAGCATCCAGACAAACATGGGGCTGGAGGAGATGAGAGTTCTACATCTTCATCCAAAGGCAAACAGGAGAAGATTAGCTTCCAGGCAGCTAGGAGGAGGGTCTCCAAGCCCACCCCCAACGTGAGACACTTCCTCCAGCAAGGCCACACCTAATAGTGCTACTCCCTGGGCCAAGCATATTCGAAAACACAAGTAGATATGGTCTTGCTGGGGGAAGTGTGTCACCGTGGGGATGGGCCTTGAGATCTCCTGTGCTCAAGGTACACCCAAGGTGACTCACAGTCTCCTGCTGCCTTTGGATCAAGTTGTAGACCTCTCAGCTCCTTCTCCAGCTTCATATCTGCCTGCATGCCGCCATGCTTCTTACCATGATGATAATGGACTGAACCCCTGAAACTGTAAGACAGCCCTAATTAAATGTTTTCCTTTATAAGAGTTTCTGTAACCATGGTGTCTCTTCACATCCATAAAACCCTAACTAAGAAAGTCAATTTCAATGTTGAATTGGGCTAGTTTAAGCCCTCTACTCTAGGGTTAATTTCACCTTACTTCTAAAGTATGATCCTCTCTGTGGCTCAGTTAAGTGTGCTAGATTGTCAATGAAGTGTGTCTGCTCCGGGTTAGGTATGAAATTAACGCCTCATAGCCCCATGTAGACTTCAGGAACTGCTCAGTTTACACCGCTGACTATTGCTTTGCCTGTGTGACTTGTCTATACTACAGGAATACAGGATAGTGTTCAGCAACTGCCTTGGTTTTTGCAAATTCTGGAATTCCTTTCTTTCTGCCTGTCTCCCCTGTCTCCGGCACTCTGCCCTAGAGGATCCAATTACTAAAGTCGACTTGAACTGGGTCTCATCTCTTCAACTCAGTGAGGCCACCAGGCTCTGCTTGGATGTCCCTTGCTGTTCCTTATTCCAGAAAGTGGAATGGGAAGAAATTGAAGCTGTCTAGTAAGAATTATTTGATTTATTGTTTCTCTTCTTTTGAGAGCCTCAGCTTTGAATTGTCTTTTGTCTAAAGTCTGAAAACATATTTCCCGTATTTTGCCTAAATTTTTAGTTGTTTATAAGTCTGGGTACCAGGTGCTCTTTGTGATGAAAATAGAGATCATGAGTGGTTTTAATTCATAAAAGTTCTTGTGTGTGCGTGAGTGTGTGCATGTGTGTGTGTGTGTGTGTGTGTGTGTGTGTGTGTGTGTGTTTATACTATTGCATATCAGCTTTCAATTATGTGGATAACATCTTCATGAACCGTCCCAGGAATTGTTAATTAGAATATCTTCCTTTTCCTTGATAAATAATGTTTCACTGAAGGCCATCCATCTGTCTACCTTTCTCTTTCAACTAAGACGCAATTTTGGGATCGTCCATTATTTTCAAATAAACAATGATAGTATGTATAACAACCAGCATTGCTTAATTAGAATTAATTAATTAGAATTGTTGTGTGTGCTGAGAACACTCTTCCCAACAGTGTTGGCGGGTGAGAGGAGAGACCTACTGTAACAGGTCTGTGTATTTTATCAACAATGCCTCAGAATTCCAGGGACTCCATGAACATTATTTTTAGTTGGTATCTTTGGGTGAGCCAAAGTTTCAAGACATCAAATGGTGGAATTTGAAGCACAATGACATATGGGCAGAGGAGATATTTTTGGGAGCAATCCCTTCCCTGTACCTCTCAAATCCCTTACAGACCCCCTCTCCTCAGGCAGTCCCCCCTGCACATGTTGAGGGGGACGGGGCTTGGGGCACCTCTGCCAGGATCCCGCTGATCTATGTGCTTGCCTGACACTAGGCAGCTGTCGTGGAGGCGTGGGCTGCAGGCGCTATTCCCCATGGGCCGTGTGCAGGCCTGAGGCCGGGGAGCCTTTCCCGCCTAATCCAAGGGGCACTGGCAGCAGGGAGGGAGACAGCTGGGTGTAACTGATCTGCAGAGGAATGGAATGGTTCAGGCCTCCCATTGCTGATCTGGGCTGTCTGCAGGCTGCCCACTCCTGTCGCTGAGCCTTTAACCCTTCCTTCTCTTCCTTTCCTTTCCACTTCATCCTGGGAGTTGATGTCACAATGTTAAGTTTCAGGGGGCCCCCTCAAGGAAGTGACTTCCATGCCTAGGTCTGCAAAAGACCCATCCTGGTAGTAACCCACTTGCAAAAGAACTTGCAAAAGACTCATGCAAAAGCAGGCCAGCCAGGTCCTACCTGAAGGTCTAGGGCTCCCTGATTTAGGAGGAAAGAGGTTCCTGCAAGCCCCATGGCTGACCAGACAACAGAGGCTGTGTGGTCAGAGCAGGGAAGGTATCCTGGTGGAGGAAAGAATCCACCTTGGAGGCACGTGGTAAACACAGGTATCCACCATGGCTCAGGGCCGTGAGACCGCTTTCTCTTTTGGATCAGCTTCTGACTCCTGAAAACATGGAGCTTGGAGAAGACAACTTTGGTCCATCCGTAAGATGACTCAGCAGGCAAAGGTGCTTGCTGCTAAGACTGATGAATGACCCGTGTTCAGTGCCTAGAACCTACATGGCAGTAAGAAAGAGTAGATTTCCCCAAGGTGACCTTTGATCTCCACTTGAGTGGTACATACAGACTTTAACCCTTATCTATCTATCTATCTATCTATCTATCTATCTATCTATCTAACCCCTATCTATCTATCTATCTATCTATCTATCTATCTATCTATCTCTATACATATACATATATGTGTGTGTATGTATGTATATATATATATATATATATATATATATATATATATATATATATGGCTTATCTTTTTAAAACACACACATATACATCATATACAGATACATATACAGATATAGATAAAACATTTATATTATTTATTACAGCAATTCATTAAAATCATTAAATGTTATCTACCTGCCAGGGGTATGAGGAAATTAAACCTTGAGTGGGATAAACCACACAACTATTTTCAGTCACACCCTGACTCCACAATCCAGTCTCTTCTAAAGCTTCCTGCTCCTTTGTCATCTCTAGTGACATTGTCTAACCAGTATCTGTCCTGGAGGAACTGAGACAGAATGGCATGGTTGGCTGGGGCACATAACTAACACTTGGTCCTGAGCCTGCTGAACAGGAAGGAGCTGGGGCTGCTTGGGGCCCCATGCTCTTGCTTCTCTCTTGTCCTAGGCCCAGTTGGGATGGGATCTCTGGCTCAGAAGCTTCTGCAGTTGTCTGGCCTTTGCCCATCTATGATCTCACTTGACCCTCATGCCAACCCTGGGACGCAGAACCTGTTGTTCCCCTTCACCATGAGGGATGGCAGCTTGAAACCTTCAATGTCCTGTAGCTTCTAACAGACCAGAGATACACCAGGGCTCACTCGCTCCCACAGATTTTCAGAGGCAGTGACCTACACCACCAGCTTCCAGCCATGGGGAACCCAGCATTGTCTTTGCTCTTTCCTGGCTGAGAAGGGAAATTTGAACATGAGGCCTGGTGTAGCATGCATAGGCTCAAGTCCTGATTCCTATACTCTCCAGCTGTGCTCCTGCCTTACTCTTCCCGAGCCTTACATTCTTGTCTAGTATGGATGAATATGTGGGTGCATGCAGGAGTTACTACAGCAGTAAGTCTGCATGCCCCTTGTCCTGCTTAAAGCTGATAGGCAGGCTCCAGACAGGTGGAATCTAGGGTTGTTCGATGGTGGGTCAGATGGTAGATGCCAGTGGGAGGGGTTCTGTGGGCTGGGACTGTACAGCCAATCTGAAGGTACAGGGCAGGTAGGTACTGTCTAGGGAAAAGAAGCATCAAGTCATTCCAGGTGGACAAAGGCATAGAAGCAGGAATAAATACCGTGAGGGGAGGATCAGGGGCAGAACTCGGGTTTGGATGGCTCAGAGTAGGCCTTGTCAGAGGGAGGTGTGTGTGTGTGTGTGTGTGTGTGTGTGTGTGTATGTGTGTATATGTATTTGTGTGTGTACATGTATATGTGTATATGTACATTTATATGTATATATTTGTATATATCTGTGTGTATGTGTGTGCATGTGTATGTGTGTATATATATATATGTGTGTGTGTGTGTGTGTGTGTGTGTGTTTATGTAAGTATATGTATATATGTGTGTGTGTGTGTGTGTGTATGTATATATGTGTGTGCATGTATATGTATATGTGTGTGTTTGCATGTGTAATATGTGTATGTGGAGGTCTCTTGACAAATGAGAGGATGCACAGCAAACCTTGAAGGCAACTCAGCTTTAGAAAATGGACTTTGTAAGGATACTAGGGATGGACCAGTCCCCCCTACTATGCTGACTACCCAGTGCTGCCCACATTCACCCAATCACCGGGCAGTCCAGATCCCTGGGCAAGGGGCTGGCGGGCAGGGGCAGCTGGGGAAAGGTGCAGTTCCAGTTTGGAAGAGACAGCTGTGCAGGCCTCCTGCCTGCTGCAGGGGATTAAAGGACACCACATCCACAGTGTGTTGGGGGGGGGCACCTGGCTCTCCAGCTCCTCTCACCCCCACCCCTGCTGGCCTCCTTTAACTCTTTGCTGTCCTGGGTCTTCACTTTCAGGCTTACCACCATTTTCAGATTCATTTTTCTGTAACCTCTGTGCTATGTGTTGAGATCCAAATCAATAGAGATTCAAGGCAGGATCTACCCAGCCAGGGGCAGTTAGATTCATCCTAATCCCTCCTCACACCAGCACATGTCCTCTGAGACCCCAAATTTGTCTCTGAAAGCCCTCTCTTCGCTGTTTTATCCCAACGCACTGCCTTTCCTGAAGACCACAGGACCCAGTTTTTTTTCTCCTCAAACTTCTCAGTAGTATCTTCTTCACTGTCTGTTTCCTCCCAAGACTCCATCCAACAGATACATGTCTTCCTCTTCCTGGGCAAGCAGGAGGACTACATCCCCCAGCATCCCTTGCAGTTAGGTGTGACCACATACCTCTGTTCAGGCCAGGATAATGAGACTGGCAGGAAGTAAGCCACTTATCACTTCCTAGAGCATCTTCTCACTCCTACAATGCATGCTCCCTGAACCCCACCCCCAGGCACACACCTGGCAGAAATGGGCACAGCTACCATGGGGAAGTTGGGTGGGCAATGTAGACTTTTCAGACAGAGCAACCAGGCTCTCTATATTTTTCTGGACAGAAAGATGCAGCTACTGAGACCTACCTATTTTGAAAGTTTATGTATTTATGAGGGGAAATAAATTTTCATTATATTTGAATCACAGAAAAGATACTTCACATGCACACACAGGACTTCAGTTTCCTGCCTCCCCCATCCTTCCATGTGAACAAAGAAAGAAATCCTGGAACTTGGAACAGAAGCTTATGGTGCAAAATATCTGTAGGGAGAGCTTCTCACGGACAAAATGATAAAGTTACACATTTTATTTCAACCTGAAATCATTCTAATTTGTTATCTATCTTCAGCAGACCCATGAAACCTCAAGATCTTAGGAAAATGCAGAAGATGGGCCACGTAGGGGGGTGCAAAAGCCTGGGGGGGCCTCTAGACTTGGAGCTGACAGGAGTGACAGGCATGGCGAGGAAAGGGTTAAGTGATCCCCGTACAGGATTGGATCCCCTCTCAGTGAGGGCACTAAAATCAGCATGTCGCCACCAATTTGCTGCGGCCTGACCTTGAATGTGAATCATTCCATCACAATGTCCTCATTGATTTCCACAGGAAGAAGATTAAGCCCTGAAAATCAGAGCCGGGGAACCTGAGCCTACACCAAGGAGAATGGGCTGGTTCTGTAGCTCAGAGCCCCTCATGCTTGCAAATACAGGCACAGCAGTTTGCAGCCTGGGCAGCCACCCTGCTTGTCTGTGGCCTTGTTTCCTCCCTACCAGTGGGATATGTGGCTTCTGGATTTCTCTTGAGTTTTAGGTCCTATATGCAGTGTAGGGACGAATCAGGGAGGTTGTAGATGTCCTTAGCTACTTGGATAGAATAGCCAGGAAAGGCCATACTCAGCTGTGAAATCCCTTCAAAAACATAAGACCAGTACAAATGGGATTGTGTGGCCCACATACAGGCAATAAAGGAGGTGGGTTCTGTGGGTTTCTACCCATAATTTGCCATTTTCATGCAACATATCCTAGAAAGCCCAACACGTCAGTTCACTAGAGTGCGGCATAGCATTGGCTGTACCAGCTTAATTGTTCCTCAGTGATAGCTACAATTGGTATCTATTTTTAAACCTAGACAGTGCTTGCAGCTTGCACCCTGGCTTGGCTTTCTCGGTTGGATTCCTTCTCAAGATGTTGTATAAGTTTCCTCCTATGGCTACTATGACAAAAGTCACAGACCTCGGACCTTAGAGCCATGCAAACGTATGTTCTCACAGCTTCTGGTTCCAGGTCTTGTTGCCCTTCATCTGAGCCTGGGAAGCCCAGAAGACCTGTGTTCTTCCTGGAGGTTCTAAGAAAAATCCACTTGGGGTGTGTGTGTGTGTGTGTGTGTTTATGCGCGCGCGCGCGTGCGCGTGTGCGTGCTAACCCTCCAGTATTGTCCCTCATCAGAACATGGGGCTAACATTTTTTGAGAAAGTCCCTTGCTGGCCCAGAGTCCACTGATTAGGCGAGGCTGGCTGGCTAGTGAGCCCCAGGGTGTTCTGGTGTCTACCTTCTTAGTACTGGGATTACAAGTATATTCCATCATGTCCAGCTGTTTTTAAGCTTTACTATGAATGTGAATGTTCTACCTGCATGTATATATGAGCACCACAAGCATGAACTGAACCCAAATCTTCTTCAAGAGCAGCGCATGCTTTTAACTGAAGAGCTCTCTTTAGCCCCTGCATGAGTTTGAATACTTAGTCTTCAGTTGGTGGAACTGTTTAGGAAAAACTAGGAGGTGTGGCTTTGTTGGAGAAGATGCATCAGTTGGGGGTAAGCTTTGAGGGACCAAAAGGCTCTTGTGACCCCAGTTCTCTCTGTCTCGTTAGCTGTGGATCCAGATGTGTGCTTCTGGATAGTCCTTCACTCTGCCCTCAAGGACTCAAACTCTTGGAAACCACAAGCCGAATTAAACACTGTCTTTTCTAAGTTGCCCTTAGTCATGGTGTTTTAACCTGGCAACAGAGAGGTGAGTAAGACGCCAGCCCAGATGCCGTTTCTTGGATTCCACTTTCTAGAAGCTGCCTGGAGCTCCTGGACACCGCCACTTCCTCCTAAGCTGAGGAGCGTCCTCCCTGTCACCTCGTCTGCTCTGGACTCTGGCCTTCCTGCCTCTTTTCTAAGGACCCATCTGAGTAAGCCACATGAATTGCCATCACTTTAAATCCTTAACCCATTCACACCCGACAGACTCTTTGACATGTAAGATGATGGCCTCTTCACAGATTCCAGGGATACGCTGAGGGCCTCTTTGGAGGGCCACAAGTAAGCTACACTAGTTGCCTAAAGCATTATGACACAGGAAAAGATTTTACTCTTAACCAGCTTTCTGAGTTCTGTGCCTGTTTATGACAGTGTTGCTGGTCTTGGTTTTTGAGAGCAACTGAACACCACTAGCTATGGTCCTCTGCCCCACCTCCTTCCTGCCTGCTCCACGGTGTGGCCTCAGTAACAGAGTCCTCACCCTCATGCCCCACGGTTCAGGACAGGGCTGGTGTTTTGTTCATCTTTCCTTGGAGTGTTTTATCCTGGAGTAGTTGGTCTTACCAAGAGTAACCTAACAGGAGCACTGGGAGTGTGGGCTGGAACACTGGGGATGGGGCAGGCAGTAGGAGTGCCTGAGTGGGAGTTGGGGTGATAGAAGAAAAAACAGGTAAAAACAGGCAGAAGTCCGTCAGACCTCCCAGGGCCCTCCCAGGGGTCTTCTCTTCACAGCTGATGCTCTCCTGAATTCGAGGCCTGCATGGCATCCTCAGAGATGCTTGGAAGACTTCTTGCAGTTTATTGATACATGAAGAAGACACAGAAGAGTCACAGAGACAAAGCAGATGTGGGGACCATCTTGACACAGGACCTTTACCCCATGGGGGCATCAGGACAGTGTTGGGACCCGAACAGCAGCACAATGCTGTACAGGAAGGAGGGGACCTGCAGGGTGGCTTGTGGACAGGAGCTATGATCCTGGCTTTAGGGAGGACACTTTGGTTTGGAGACAAGGCTCTGGCAGACACTCGGGGCCACCTGGGCTGCAAACTCACATGGCTGCATTTTCACCTACAGACATTTTCCACCAACACAGTCCTAGGCAGCACTGAGCCACCACCTGGCACAGTAAGACCTAGTACAGATCCACTTTTCACATGCTTCAAGAAAAGGGACAGAACTTTAGGCTGGAAGTGCCAGCTATACTCCAGAACTGCTTAGAGGGGTGGGCTGTCCAGTACCATCTGGGATGGGCACCCAGGCCCTCCCTGAGAAGCCTATCCTTCGCGTATCTCAAACCTGGCTCAACGGTGAGCATGTGACATAGAGGCGCAGACCTGGACCTGCTCTTCTAGATACCAGAATGTCAGGGCACCCTCTGAGGCTCAAGGAGTCTGGAGTCCCCTGCTCAGTCACAGTATGGTCTCATAGATCCTCATGGGCATCCCTGAGCCCCAAGCCTACCTTCCTCGCTTCAAGGAGTTCTAGGCCTCTTGACACGGACAGAAATGTTAGTTACATCCCCTTTCCTTCTATTGCCATTGTTAAGAGGGACAAGAAAGAAGCAGGCCACAAAATCTTAACCCTAAGTCAGCATTGGGTTCTGCTTTGGGTGCAGTGTATCAGGAAAGCCTTGGTCCCTCCCCTTAGAAGTCCTGGCCAGAGTCACAGATGGATCAGGCCTTCAGCTCCTGGGCTTACAGCTTCCCTCCTGACCTCAAGCCATGTAGAGTTGGATCCCAAAAGCACTTGGATCCCATGCACTTTCCTATGTGCATGTAGAAGGACTCAGAGAGAGAGCTAGGATGGGAAAGTGGGGCCTATTCTGGTCCCTTGTGGATGCTGCTCACCATTACACACACACACACACACACACACACACACACACACACACACACACACGCATGCACGCACGCACACACCACAAACAAGATCTCCCACCTTTAACCTCTCCCCTTTGTCACCTAGACTAGCTGGAAAGAGAACATGAGAGTGACAGGGGTGACCCAGCCAGGTCTGACACCCAGGCCTCAGGACCACTGGCAGGCACAGTCTGTAGGCTCCTGTACTGTATAGGGCACCCAGGTAGCATTCGTGGCACAGAAGAGCTGCACAGAGCGACGCTGCAGTCCCACCTCACGGCAGCACTTGCAGAAGCGGGCATAGGTGTTGATGTTGTGGTTGTAGATGCTGGCAGAAGGGCACCTCCCATCGCAAGACACCAGGTTCACCTGGGGACAAGCATGTCATCAAGGGGGACATCTGCCTCTCCAGTCCCTCAGCCACCACCACCACCACTGATACCACCCCCCTCCAAGAAATCCATCCCTTCACGCACAGGAGTGTTGCTCCTGCAGTCATTCTTGCGGATGGTCATGCGGATGGTCACCTTCTTGCAAGATCGTCCATCCTCCTTACCTGGTAGGGGCAGGGTGGGCAAGAGTTATGTCCCAGACTGGCATCGAGATAAGTCAGCTCGGGGTAGTTAATGTCACATGAGAGTGTTCCTCTTCTAGGTTGGTACCCACACATTTATGTCCCCTCCAGCAAGGAGAAACGCCTTTAACCCAGTGTCTTAGAAGGAAGTGGGATCAGGCAGAAGCTTGAGCAAATGACACGGAGGAAGACACGTGAAGTGGCTAGGGGGAGCCTCGGATCTCTGTGCTATAAGAAGATCTGAGACAAAGACAGGCTTTCTCCATACCCAAGCCCAACACGTATCTGTCATCCCTGTTGGAGACCCTCCATCCATCCTCACAACCTCTCTGAGCTTCAGTGTTTGTACTTCGAGAGGACTCTAGCAGGAAGAGTCTGCCATGAGTGGAAACCTCAAGCCCAAACAGGATGCTCCACAGAAGCAAGATCCATGGGGATGCCATAGCTCTCAAGCAGGGGCCACGGGTGCAACCTGGCAGTGTAGAGTTTTCTTCTGCCCAGATCACATCTCTCCCAGACAGACATCCAGTCACAAGGCTCTCTTTTGCCTCACCTTCTTGAATAGATTTCTCCAATATCTCCCACAACCCCCAACCCCCCACCCCCGACCCCTGCCGAGACCTTTCTAGAACCTCTCTTCTGGAAAACACAATTCCCTTCCTCAGCCCTCCTTGATGTCTCTTTGACTTATTCTGTCCCAGGTGCAATCTGTCTGGCCAGAGGAATGTCTCTAATTATGCTAGGGAGACCTGAGTTTGTAAGTTTTGTGGCCTCCCTGCACTGTGAGTTCTAGTCTCAATCTAAAAGTTTTTTTTTCATACATCACAAGTTCAGAGGAGGTGTGAGGGTGTAACCAGGCATGACAGACAGGGGTAGAGGCATGGATGATAATGGATCCTAGTGTGATGAACCCTACCAGAGTCCTTATGACTTGGACCCTGCAGAACTCAAAGCCTCCAACTTTGAGTATAATCTACTACGCCTGCTCTTCCATCTGCCCACAAATTAGCAGCAATGCCCACAGTTCCCAGGCTTATGGATGGCACACAGCAGCACTCATTAGGTATCTACTAGAGCCATGGGCTTGCCCTGCAAGCCCACAGAAGCCATGAAAACCAACTGGCTAGAGAGTCCTTTCTCTTAACTTCTGAGGCTCATTCGACAGGCAGGAGAATCGAGCGCTGCCGTCTTGTGTGCCATAGACCTGTGAGAGTGTTCAGTGGGGGAAAGAATGGTGGCCTCAGGCATGGGTGGGTACCAGATAAGTGGGAGCTACTAAAACCCAGGAGATGTGTCTCAATACCCAGCATGCATGTGGACTAAATGGCCTCCACCAGAGGCAAGGAGTCTCCCTTTCCATCAACCTCAGAGCTTAGGGACACCTAGAAGGGACACTTGGGAGTAGCTGCATGTTTGCCTGCTTTCTGTTTTATGTGTTTCTGAGACAAGTAACTGAGCAGCAGTGGACACTGGGGACACAGGAGCGGGGGAGGGGGGGAGTGGTCTAATAGGAACCATGGGAGGCAAGCCTCTTAGGGAACCGCGGAGACGCTCTTAGGGAACCGCGGAGACGCGCTTAGGGCTCAGGCCACACAGGGAGCACAGAACATCCAGGGAGCATGAGGTTATAGATCATGGATCAGCCAATCACGGTCTGGAGCCACACTCTCCTGTAGTAAGTAAGTTATGTGGACATAAGGAGCTCAAAGCCTATTACCCTTTGAACACAGGGTCTGAGCATCCTAGAAGGCAGGCCCGTGAGCAAAGGTCACAAAGCTGACTGGTTCATTCAGGTACATGTAGTTAAGATGCTGGTTCCGGGTATTCAGGATTCCAGAAACAAAGTGTGAGTCAGAGGTTTCTGTCTGACAGCCAGAGGTCTGGAAACCTAAGTCTCCTCAAAGAGGTAGCTTTAAGACCAGGGCTCATGGGTCACAGAACTAAAGAGAGAAACATGTGGGCTGGAGTCTTCATCTGGGGCAGAGGAGGCAGAGTGACTGAGGGGTGCATAACTTCCTGCATGGGGTGGCTATTGTCTTTTATCTCCAGCAAGAAGAGGCCTTGTATTGGGACAGAGCTCATGAACATGTGGCCTCTAGCCACCTGATTGTTTATGCCAGTGCCATAACTTTCAGCTGATGGGACATCCCTTTGTCTACTCATCCTGAGAGCTACCATCATAGATGCTAGGCTGGTGACACGGCCCCTTGGCCACCTATGTGCCCCCTCCCTCTTGAACGCTGAGCTCTGTGTCTCCACCACGCCCACTCACATGCTCTGCAGCATCCTTCCAAGGATGGCACCACAGAGCCGCCGACCTAGAGGGAGAAAAGGAGCGAGTGGGGAAATCCATGCTCCAGTCAAGGAGCAGAGATCCCAGGGAGAGGCAGTGCATGTTTAGAATCCCAGGAAGATGTCTACAAGTTCTAGGCCAGCTTGCTCTACATAGTGAGTTCCAGGCTAGCCAGGAATACAAAGTAAAATCCTGTCACAAAACTCAACTAAATAAATAATACGTAAAGAGTATAAGCTAGTCTTTCTCCCATGGTGCCCCAAAGTAAGAGCTCTGTAGGAGAGACTGAACCCAGGGCTTCCTGCATGCTTGTAAGCACTGTAACTAATGAGCCACATTTCTCTCTCTCTCTCTCTCTCTCTCTCTCTCTCTCTCTCTCTCTCTCTGTGTGTGTGTGTGTGTGTGTGTGTGTGTGTGTGTGTGTGTGTGTGATCTAAAGATGCAGAAATCTTCAAATGTCTATTATTAATCTTAGGAACTTATCATTTCAACAGAAACCTTAGCCCTCCAGGGATTTTTTTTTTGAGTTATACACACACTGAAAGCCTTCTACACCAGGCTGGACACATGCCATCCTGTCATCCTAAAATATACAAGTATGCATAATCCTGGTACATATATGTGTAGGTGTGTCAGTGTACAGTATATGTGCTGATGTCCCTATGGCATAGGAATGATCAATGCCATGAGACGGGTCCTGGAACACTTGACAATGTGATTACATGCTTTGGTTTGTGATCACATAATTGTAGATATGTGGTGTGATTGAGAAAACCATACAGGATTTCTGATCCAAATTCCTCCCATCCAGTGAGACAGTGGTGCCTTGGTTTGAAGCCAGATGCGAGGGAAAGAGATACTGACCTTGGCACACTCAGTTTCGTTGAGCGGAGGGCAGCTGATGGGCGAGCGGACAAGCACAGCCCCCAAGGGGGTGCTGCCACAGTGATGGCGGGCACAGTCCGCGATCCAGGACGCACCAGGCTAGAGAGCACACGGGCGGGCAGTGAGGGCTTCTGACCAAATGGACAGCATGGCCTGAAGACATGTAGAACCCAGGACCAGCTGCTGCTAGTACTCATAACCAAGCCCTAGTCTGGGGCCCAGGAAGAACCATTATCTTAGTGTTAGGCTCTTAGGGTCTCAGTGTGCCCGTTCCCAGGTGGGCTTATAGACTATTTACCAGGAACAGGGAAGTGGTGCCATTGGTGAAGGTGAAGAGGCAGGACACGTTCCTGCAGGAGCCGCAGCAGGCCGCCAGGTCCCGTGGGTGGTCATACTCCTGGTTCTGAAGGCCAGGGCAGAGAAGATGATATCAGCCTTACGCCCACACCCATCCTCCAGGTATCTGATATCGGCTTGTCTCTGATGGTGCTCAGAGCTTGAGGAGAGCATCTACAAGCGCTCAGAAAGGAGACCCACAGCCTCCCTCTGCTTCTGATCAGGCAGGCAGGGCTTCCTGTCTGCACCAGAAACCCCATTAGCACCAGCACTTAGACCCAGGCCTGGGGATCATGGAGCCCCCATCACTGCAGAGGCAGCATCACCAGCATCGGGGCAGTGTAGGTCCCAGACAGAGCTTGGCTTTCATCTCAGTCCCTGCTGTGCTTTTGACAAACCACTTGACTTTACCAAGACCCCCTTTTCTCAGTTGAAAGACGGGCATCATTCTAACACTGTCATTCAAGCAGTATTTATTTAGAGCCTGGTAGAAGTCAGGCCTCTACCTTCCTAGGCTGTAATTAAGTCCCTTTGCTGCACCACCCCAGATTCCCATAGCTGGGAGGACTCTGGTGCCTGCTAGAAACTCTGGAGCAGGCAGCAACCTGCGAAGACCCTGCCAGC
Source organism: Mus minutoides (assembly GCA_902729485.2). Taxonomy (NCBI): domain Eukaryota; kingdom Metazoa; phylum Chordata; class Mammalia; order Rodentia; family Muridae; genus Mus; species Mus minutoides. Next base: position 1,348,133 of record LR755131.1, read on the forward strand.
CCAGCCCTCCCGACGACGCACACTCCACACTGTCCCTACCGCCTCGCAGTGCATGTCACAGAGGACAGAGGTGATGTTGATCTGGTAGAAGTTGGTGAGAGGGTCCAACACGTCTGTGCATCGGGACGTATGGCACACACCATCCGCCGAGAGCTCTACCACAGTCTGGCCTGGCTGCATCACACCCAGCTCACGGCTCAGGCACACGGGGGCTTTCACTGAATGGAGGACAGGGGAGGACCTGTCCTGGAGAGCCCAGCCATCCACTGTGGCCCAGCCATCCACTGTGGCCCTTCCCAGCTGGTCCACCTGAGGGTCTGCCCCGTGCCCACTCACCGCACTCATACTTGGCACAGCCGCACACATT
>LR755131.1:1353499-1373240 GCA_902729485.2 Mus minutoides
CGTGGAACCCCGGTGCTGTCAGTGCAGGCTGCAGTGGGGGCGTATTAGGGCACAGGGACTCAGGACCAGACTGTCTCAGACTATGATCCCTCTCATCCAAACACAAACCACCCCAAGGCCAAGACCTGGAAGTGCAAAGTGGCCTCTACCAAGGTCTTCAGGAAGCAAAGAAGGCACTAGCTGGAGACTGGGCTTGGGACCTACCACACTTGTCCTCAGGGATGCAGAGTGCCGAGTGACGCCGGTGCAGAATGGTGCCCTCTGTGCACACGCAGCCCTCACCCAGCACTTGGCACTGCTCTGGGTCCAGGGGGCCCAGTATCCCGTCCTGGCATGTGTCAGGGGGTTCACAAGCTGCCACACAGGCCTGGTAGGTAGAGTCACTGGAGCACAGGAAGGCTGTAGGGGGATAATGGACATCAGATCTAGTCTAGTGTAAGGTAGGGTGAGGAGGAGCAGGGTATCCACCTTGCCCAGCTGAGTGCCTGAGTCTGGGGCTTAGCACTGGACTTCCTTCCTCTAGGTCAGGAGTCATCAACAGACTGCTCCCTAGCCCATATGCTGTTTATTGTCTGCTTTTCGAATAAAGTTCTATTGGAACACAGATGTGCCAATTCATTTGTGTCAATGTTGTTTGCGTTGCTGAGGGGTTTTGTGTGGTTGAGTCAAGGTCTCATTACTTGAGGCAAAATCCATCTTCCAGGTTCAGCCTTCCTAGTACTAGGGTTGCGGGTGTCAGCCAGCATACCCCGTTCATTTACATACCGTCTTTGGCTGTCTCTGCACTGCAAGGGTAAAACAGAAGCCTTGAAACCGAGACCATATGGCTCGCAGACACAGTATTTGCTATCTGGCCCTTTGAAAAAGCTTGCTCTAGATCAGTGTTTTCTAGTGATTTTGGTGGAGACAGTGGGTCTGGGGTTTCAGCCCAGCACACACACGGATGCTGGACAGTCCTTTGGGCATTTTAGAAATCCCACTACTGGGACTCCGTCCCATACCAAGCAAGCCTCTGATGAGGCCCAGAATTTATCCAAATTCCCTGCATGAACAGTTGGGTTGAAATGGCTGTAAGTTGAAAGAAAAAAAAAATCTTACTACCCATGATGCATACTATATTTTGTTGCATTTTTTTTAAGTGTTGGTGTTGCCCTCTTCCAATTGGCTCCATATTCTCTGTGCCAGGATCCACAGTTTTAAAATCCTACTCTGCACACTCCAAGTCTTTTCATTCTTTTTTTTTTTTTTCGGTTTTTCTAGACAGGGTTTCTCTGTGTAGCCTGCCTGTCCTGGAACTCACACTGTAGACCAGGCTGGCCTCAAACTCAGAAATCTGCCTGCCTCTGCCTCCTGAATGCTGGGATTAAAGACGTGCCCACCACGAGTCTTTTCATTCTTATTTGTCATAGATAGGTATGGCCTTCTCAGGAGCAGTCCCCATGGTTCCTGGAAACAAAAATGTTCTATGCCTGCCTGACCTAATTCTAACAGGATAGAGGTAAGGAAGAGGTGGGTCCCATTTCTGTCTCCAAGGAAGAAGGGAGAGATCCAAAGATGAGAAAGGTCAAACAAACTCCCAGCCAGGAATCATGTGTCAGGCTGGTATAGAGAACTGGACGGCCATGATCTCCTATTGACTCAAGGCACTGTAAGAGAAAGCGATAGAGCCGGGCATGGTGGCACCCGCCTTTAGTCCCAGCACTTGGAGGCAGAGGCAGAGGCAGGTGGATTTCTGAGTTTGAGGCCAGCCTGGTCTACAGAGTGAGTTCCAGGACAGCCAGGGCTACACAGAGAAACCCTGTCTCAAAAAGAGAGAGAGAGAGAGAGAGAGAAAGAGAAAGTGATTGTGCCATTGTGTAGAGAAATGATCCAATTAAATACAATCAACTCAAATAAAATCATTGCTTATTGTCCATTAATATAAATACAGCAAAAGATTTTGCTCATTAGCATAAAATGTAAATACAGCAGAATATTTATAAGCACATTAATATAATCAACTGAGTGAAGAGACGATGAAGCTCGGGGAAGTGTTGAGGTGGCTCTGGGAGTCCTTTCACACACTAATGGGGTGAGTTCAAGAGAACAGGGGGAGAAGGTGACCTGGCCCCTACTCACGGCAGTAGTCGGAGCCCCGCCACTCAATGCACACGTGGAATTTGTGACACATAGCCACATACACAGTGAGTGCCACACAGGGCTGCTGCACGTACTTCGTGTCCCGGATCCACAGCTCACAGAATGACTCTGGGGAGACCTGGGTGGATGCAACGGTCAGTGCTACTCATCCTGGTGCCCCAAATCCCAGGGCCCAGCTCAGCCTAACCCTGCTCAGAAGGTCATGGTGTCTCTCCACATGCCCTCCCCAACCCAGGAAGTCACCCACGCTGTACTCCATGGACACCTACAAAGCTGTGGCAGGCACTGAAGGTTCGGTTGGACACCATGCGAAGGCAGGGCGAGCAGTCGGCTGTGGCACAACTGTCTGGGCGGAAGCGGGTCTGACCCTCTGAGGTCAGGGAGCTGGGCACCTGCCAGCTGTCCAGAAAGGGAGCAGGGTCCTCTGCCTCATCCAGCACAGAGCCATCCTTCAGGGTGAGGTCATTGGCTGCATCTCCATCACAGATACCTGAAAGGACAAAGTAATCTCGCTGGGCACAAAGCCCACTACTAACTGCCCCAGGGTGGCTCTCACGGGGAGCAATCGTCACACGGCTCTGAGAGATGTTACCGAGCTTTGCCATGCGACAGATAAGGACAGGGGGCACAGGGAACCAGGGCACCTGCAGGGTAGGAAAGTGCACACAAAAATACTCAGGGAGAAGGGACTCTAGTTTGAATGTACTTTAAAATGGTTCAGAGATCCATGCATACATGCATATACACATGTGTATATACTATACACATGTATATACTATACACATGTATGTACTATATACATGTATGTACTATATGTGTGTTTATTAGGGAAAGAAAGAGAAGCAACTGAGAATAGATACATCTGAGAGAAAGTCCATAGGGCTCCTTTAGTCTACTCTTTTAATTTCTGTGTCTGGCATATCACAGTGGGAAGTTATCCCCTAGGTACCTGCTCCAGTGGGGACCGCTAGCTAACCCTAACTGATGCTTCATTTGCTTGCTGGAATCAGTCATCCATTTCCCCCAGATTCGCTTGCAGCTGGATGTGACTGTGTAGCTGAGCCCCAGTCAATGCCGTGGGAATTAAGGTGAAGGGTATTACTACCTGCTGCAAAGGTCTTACCGGTTTCCCTCTCTGGAGTTGGAAGCTCAGGCTGAGCAGTAAAGAGCTATAAGAAGGAGAGACTCTGGGGACATGAGTTGTCACCGGTCATTTAGAAGTCATGTTCTCAGGAAATATGCATTTGCTGGGTTGGGTACAGAGATGAGGGGAGGAATGTGGTTTATCTGCTGCACGGGCTCACATGGCTGCACTTCCCTGTTGTCCCTCACCTCCCGGCGTGTTCTTGGCACTCTTCTGGCCTACAGTGCTTTCTTGAACATCTTTCATCCCAGGGTGCTTCCCATCCACCCATCTTCCCAGGTCTGTGCAACAGCAGTAGCTTGCAGGAATGTGGCACAAATGATTTTAGCAGAGGGCCAAGGACTTTTCTTTCCCAGGTCTCACTAAAACTCCCTCTGTTGCCTAGCAGGGGTGGGTGAGGGGACCACTGTATGTGTCAGAGGTCACTTCAGATAAAACAGAGATGTGAATGATCTGGCTTCTGTTCTGATATCTCCAACCACCCCTTTTGCTAACATTCTGTCTCATTCCTTGAGATGGAACTCTTTGATTTTTTTTTTAATTAATTTTTTCAATATTGACATTTTGGGTCTGGGTTTTGAATCCCCAAGGGGTATCCCAGAAATAACATGGCCTTCTGGATCCTGACACCTTTGTCAGAGATAAACAGGACGTGGTAGAAAGGAAGAGAAAGAAGATGTGATGGTGGCCATGGTGACAGTGGCGACGGTGGTGGTGGTGGAGGTGACTGTGGTGTTCGTGGTGAAGGTAGTGGTACGTAAAAGGAAAGATGTTTTCCCATAAGAATGGAGGGTTTATTAACCATAGCCTAGTCCGTTTTGCTTCCCAGAGGCTGGTACTTAAAGAAAGAAGGGGGGGGGCACCTATGTCACAGTCACAGCCATCTGCCATGAATCGTCTCTGCAGGGAGCAGCAGCCTGCACCCAGGCTCCTCCTGCACCTGCGTTCCTAGTTAACACGCAGTCTCTAAGAGAGCACTGCCTGCTGCCACGCTGTGGCCTGAGGAGCCCTAACTGTGCATGTCACAGCAGTTCATGTGCCTGTCAGACAGCCACTTGACCTCTGAGGTCCCTGCATGTCTCTGCTTCAGTGAAGTCGCTAAGGGCCACTTCCCAGAACTGTTGTGTGGGTGACCTGGAGCAAATGATCTCAAAGAGTGGAAGTGTTGGGCCAAGGGCCCCTGCACATGCAGACAGGAAGGATTATCTGGCATTAGGAAGCCGTCAGGGATGCTGACAGACGAACCTGGCTGAAGTGACACTTGGCAAGGAACCCCTGCACTATTCCCTGCTAACAGCCTCAGTCCCAGGCACAGACATGAGGCCACTCGGCACCAGCAGTTCTCTTGGTTCCTCCTCTGGCCTGCCTGATACCCTGTCCCAACATATCCTGATCTGAGAGAACCTTCCTGGTACCAGAGAGGGACCAGGGAGCACTCCACTCCCCCAGCTAGCTCCCTCCTTACCACACAGGCCATGGCCCTGGGTCTTGCTGACTTTGCTGGCTTCCAGGATCATGAGTCCTGAGCTGTGAAGCCACTGGATCTGGATGAGTGAGGGTGTCCGGACGATATACATGTGTCCTGTATCCTCAATTCGGAAGCCATATCGGCTCATGGGTGGCCACACAACTTGAGAGTCCACAGTCACCTTAAGGGGTAAGAAATTGAGCATGAGCAGAGATCACACTTATCTACCCACTCATCTATATGTCCACCAACTTATCTATCTACATATCCGTCTGTCCATCTGCCTGTCTGTCCATCCAGCCATCCAGCCATCCACCTACCTACTGACCCATGCATCTCACCCATCAGTGAACTGACAAGCACTCCCTTGGCATCTCCCATGTGCCAGGCTGTTTGGGGTACATTCATCCAAAGCATGGACCAACAGAACATGAGAGAACTCTGAAAATATTTTTATGAGCAAAATCCAATAAAACCAGAACTGTGACAGGCAGGAGGAAGGATGAATCTCACTGCGAGCATAAACAAATTCCTGTCTCTTCTAAGCAGATCCTCACTCCCTGGCTCTACAGCCTAAGGATTAGGTGCTCCCTCCCTGGCATCAGCCCACTTCCTGCTGACCATCAAGGAAGAGCACAGCTGTTCCCTAGCAACAGTTACCATCAGGTCATGGTTTTCTTCAGAGCAGGAACTGTCAGACTCTTTGAATTCCTAGCACTTGTCTTTCAGTTTAGCATTATCTGAGGGCTCAGTCAGTATCTGTTCAGTTCTGAGCACACCCCATTTCTCCCAAACTTTTTAAATTCAAGGCTATAGCTTCTATTACAAATTGACAAGGTTAAAATTCCGCATGTAAGATGGAGTAAGAATTAAGCTTTATGCCATAAAACTAAAAGCAGAAAAGATTGAAATTATAAAATATTTATTATGAATCACCATCCTCCATTCAGGAATAGACTATTCTATTAATCAAGCCACAAGGCACCCAGCATATGAATTGCTGCGCTACAGGAAGGGAACTTTGTTCAGAAGCCAGAAAACGGTAGCTTTGGGAAGGCCCCCAACTCTCTAATACCCCCAGCCTTCCTATTTGCACTGACAGAGGCTTGAGCTCTAGGTTGTAACTGTGCCCATCCCTACATGAAGCCGGACAGCTGGCCTGTGTCCACGAGTTCCACAGGCCTTAACAGCACTCTACGGAAGGATGAGATGGAAGCAATCTTAAAACAGTCCTCAAGAAGGAAAGGCCCAGGACTGAACAAACTCTTGGCCAAATTCTGCCAGAACTTTAAAGAATTAATGTCAGTGCACTTCAAACTATTCTATAAAATAGAGAGAAAGAGAATGCTACCAAACACATTTTACAAACCCAATATTACTCTAATATCAAGTTGGCTAAGAATATGACAAAAAACACCACATAGACATATTTCCCTCAAAACACACACACACACACACACACACACACACACACACACACACACTCAATAAAATACTTGAAAACTAATTCACTCACACAATAAACATCATATACCAAGAGCAAAATGGTTTCAGAGTTGCAAGGGTGATTCAATATACACAAGTTAATAAATGTAATACAGTACATAGAGAGACTCATGAGTAGAGATCATGTGATCATCTCAATGGATGAAGAAAAGGCTTTTGACAAAGTCCAACCTCTCCTGATGATAAAGGAAGGCCCAGAAGAAACCGGGAAAAGGAACCACAGATCTCAAAGCAATGAAGACTGGGTGATGAGTTTACAAACTACATTATATTAAATTGGGGGGGGGGGATGGAAATGAAAGCATTCCTTCTAAAGTCAGGGACAGACAAGGTGTCCACTCCCTCTGCTCTTACTCAATACGGAGTTTGAAGTTATATCCAGAGCAATAAGGCTAGAGAATGAAACAGAGGCAGTAAAATAAGAAAGGAGACACAAATCACATCATCCCTCCTTGCAGATAATATAATCCTATATTTAAAAACAAACAAACAAACAAACAAAAACCAAAGACGCCATCAGAGAGTTCTGAGACCGGATGCTTTCTGTGAAGTTTCAGAGAAGCAATCCCACGGTCAAGAGCCTCAAAAGAACAAAAAGCAGAAAGAGATTTAACCAAGAAGATGAATGCATCTACAATAAAAACTTTAAGCATCAAAGAAAGGAACTGAAGACAGACCATGGAAGGGGCACTCGTGCTCAGAGATCCCCAGGATGAATCTTGTAAAACTGGTTATCCTACCGAGAACAACATACAGACTCAACACAGTTCTTACCAAGGTTCTAACCATCATTACTGAGAGGAAAACAACCTTAACATTCCTATGGAGGGACAGTGGAAACAACCATGAAGAGAGGTGCTGGAGGTACCACAGTACCAGCTGCGAGTTACACTCAGAGCCACAGTGGGCGGGGGGAGCAAGCAAACGTACCACAGTGCCAACACAGAAACAGACATGGAGTGGACAGAGTAAGACTGAGGATCCAGGAGGGAACACACAGCTATAGACATCTCACTTTTCACAGAGGTTTAAAACACACTGAAGCCAGGCGTGGTGGCGCACGCCTTTAATCCTAGCACTTGAGAGGCAGAGACAGGCAGATTTCTGAGTTCGAGGCCAGTCTGGTCTACAGAGTGAGTTCCAGGACAGCCAGGGCTACACAGAGAAACCCTGTCTCAAAAAAAGCAAGCAAACAAACAAACAACAACAACAAAACCAAAACACACACTGAAGGAAGAAAGGCTCCTCAGCTGACGGTGCTGAAGAAACTGGAGACGCACGTTCTGAAGATGAAAACCAGAATTCTATCTCTCCCTATACAAATCCTAATCCAAAATGGATCGAAAGCTTTAATGTAAGATGTGAGAACTTTGAAACTGCTAGAGGAAAACAGAAGAATGAGATTTTGTGAAAAGGAGCCAACAAATTTGATAAACGAGGTCTCATCAGATTAAAGAAATCCTATCCAGTGAAGAAAACAATTGCCAGAATAAAGTGTGGCTTGCAGAATGGAGTGAATCTTTCCATTCATCTAAGCGGGCAATCAATATAGCGACTATATAAAGAACTAATTAACACAAAACACCAAATCATCTGGTCAACAAATGCGAAAATGAATTGAACAGAGAATTCTCCAGGGGAGGAAAAGTAGCCAGTAAGTATATGGGGAAAAAATGGTCAAACATGTTTAGCCATCAAAAATGCAAATAAAAATGAGATTGAGGGTTCCTCTCCCCTCAATCCAGGCAAACCAACAACAAATGCAGGCACAGGTAGTGAGGGTTGGCAAAGGGACCTTATATGCTGTGTTCAGAAGGTGAGTCAGTTAGCCACGTGCAAATCAGTACAGAGGGTCCACAAAATTCCAAGTTTACCAACTGTGTGGTCCACCAATGCCACTCCTGCACATACACCCACAGGAGCTAAGACATCCGAATGAAGAGGCATCTGAATGTTAATTGTAGCCATTCATGATTGCTAGCTTTTGGTATCATGGTAGATGTCCAATAACAGACAAATGGATAAAGCCAATTGTATGTTTGTTCGTGTGCACACACATGTACATATACTTATGCATGTGTAATGAACTTTTATTCAGCGATTTAAAAAAGTATCAAATTATATCATTTGCAAAAAAAAAAATGGTTGAAACTAGAGAGAATCATTTTAAGTAGAAAAGCAAGACTTTCCCATGTGGTGGATGTGTTTATGTAATATATACCCATGTGTTTATGTAATATATATTTCATATCGACGTGAACACGGAAAATGAGTGGAAGGAGAAAGGCAGGAGAGGATAACAGCAAAATACATGATCAAAGCCCATGATGCTCACGTGTGAAAATCTCTCATGAAACCCAACATTTCAAACAGTTATTTTACAGGTATAATTTGAATATATGCTAATAAGAAGGAAGAATTTATAGATATATACTAAATATGATAAATTTGTGTGTATGAATTATGCCCTTCTTATTGAAAGGTTAAAAACAAACAAAAAAAAAAAGGAATGGATTTTGGGAACTGTGAGGGTTTCTGTGAAAAATGTCCCCCATAGGTCTCCTTATTAGAATGGGGTCCTTTGTTGCTGGTGCTATTTGGACAGGCTATGGAACTCTTAGACAGTATAGCTTTGCTGGAGGAAGCTCATCACTGGTGCGGGCCTTGAGGGTTTGCAGCTTCACCTCACTTCCTGTTCAGCACTCTGCGTCCTGCTCTGGCTGCCTGCTTCCAACCCTCACCAGCGTTTCTGGAACCATGAGCCAAAATGAACTCTCCCTTCTATAAGCTGCTTTTATTAAAGCAACAGAAAGGCAATGAATACAGGGACTTTATTCTATTTATTTTCTAAGCCTCAGCCTCATCATAATCCCCATCAACCACACCTTGCTTCAGAGAGCCTTGGCAATTAGGGATGGAGGGCAGAGCCAGGCAGGAGAGTGCTGATCTCAGGGATGTGTGGACACTCATCCGTGTCTCTTACTACTTGTGAAGTGGTCTTTTGGACAATCCAGCTTCCTTGACTGAGGTGGATTTAACCCTGAGTTCATGAACCTTCAATTGAGGGCACCTCACTTACACAGTCCCTGCTTGAAAAGGGCTTTGGAATGCCTCTATATGACTATATGGTCTCATAAAACATTGCAAAAGTGACATTTTTGACAGCAATTATTTAAGGTCACACTGTTTTGCCAGGCTGATGTCTCCTGTTTACTTTCTTCCTATAAGAATGGAGGAAGCATCCTAGATGAAATAATTTTCAAGTATACCTTATTTTGCTTTGTTTTGTTTTATTTTATTTGAGACCGTCTTATTATGTAGCCCAGCCTGGCTATATAGAGACAGTGATGCTCTGCCTTTGCTTCCTGGTGCTGGGATTTCAGACATGCGCCATCATCCTTAAAAGAGAGAGAGTCTTCCCAATCCTGCCCCTAATTACAAATAGGTCTCAAGGCCCCGCCTATGCTGGCCCTCCCTGACTGCAGCTTAGCCTGCAGGCCACCCCTTTAGTGTGCTCACCTTCCTGTTGAAGCGGTCAATGCTGACATGGTGGGCCAGATGAGTCACATTCAGTATCACCAGACAGAATGGGGGCCAGTTCAGATGTCCCTGCAGAAATACCAGCCTCATCAGCCCAGAGCCCCCTCCACCCTAAGTCCCCTCCAGCCGTGTGAGTCTAGGATACATGAGCACACCAGCAGGCTGGGTAGAAGGTACTAGACTCCTACCTGACCTCATGTGGGCCCAGATGAAAGAAAGGAGGGAGAGGGAAAGGAAAGGAAAGGAAAGGAAAGGAAAGGAAAGGAAAGGAAAGGAAAGGAAAGGAAAGGAAAGGAAAGGAAAGGAAAGGAAAGACAAAGGAAGGAAGGAAGGAAGGAAGGAAGGAAGGAAGGAAGGAAGGAAGGGAGGGAGGGAGGGAGGGAGGGAGGGAGGGAGGGAGAGAGAGAGAGAATAAAGAAGGAAGGAAAGGAGGGAGAGAAGAAGGAAGGAAGGAAAGGAGGGAGAGAGGAAGGAAGGAAGGAAGGAAGGAAGGAAGGAAGGAAGGAAGGAAAGAAGGGAGGGAGGGAGGGAGGGACGAAAGAAGGGAGGAAAAAAAAGAAAAAAAAGCCAGGTGATGTGACGCACGCCTTTAATCCCAGCACTTGGGATGCAGAGGCAGGTGGATTTCTGAGTTCGAGGCCAGCCTGGTCTACAAAGTGAGTTCCAGGACAGCCAGGGCTACACAGAGAAATCCTGTCTCAAAATAAATAAATAAATAAATAAATAAATAAATAAATAAATAAATAAATAAATAAGAGAGAGAGAGAGAGAGAGGGAGGGAGGGAGGGAGGGAGGGAGGAAGGAAGGAAGGAAGGAAGGAAGGAAGGAAGGAAGGAAGGAAGGAAGGAAGGAAGGAAGGTGGGAAGGAAGTATGAAGGGAGAGAGGGAAGAAGGAAGAAGACAGAAAGGGAGAGAGGGAAAAAGAGAAGGGGGAGGATACTCCCTCCATCCACTTGACTCACTGGTTATCCTAGCAGCTAGCCCCTGCAGGTGACACCTATGACCCTGGAATGGCTTACCCACCCCTCTATATTTAAGTGTCAACTCCAAGGAGACTGGAAAACTGCAGGGACTGGAATCACAGGGTCAGGAGGTGGCACACTCCGTTCCACTCATCCCCTCGGTCACCTCATCCCCTCGGTCACCTGGCCTGGCCAGTTACCATTCCACGAGCCTCCAGCTGTCAGGGTCTACCGTAACCCCTGGCATACCTGAGCTCCACCTTACCACCCAGTCTCCCCTCTCAGATCTCAGGTCCTGGCAGGGAGAAAAGCAAGGGTCAGTACTGTACCAGGTTGGCACTCTTGCAGTCCAGGACATGCACAGAGATGGTTTCATCTGGGCTCTGGCTGAGGACATAGATGGCCTCCTTGAACAAAGCCGCGTGGCTGCCATCGAAGGTTACAAAGCTCAGGTCTGGGAAGATTGAGCATCGGCCTGGGCAAGGACAAAGACCAAGAGGGTGGTTCCAAGGCTACCAGGAAGATGGGCAGGTGAGTCAGTCACCCTGGGGCCTGGAGGGCTCCTGGGATCAGGTGTCTCACAGAGTTCAGGGGTCACAAGGGAAGGAAATTTGTCAGGGCAGGAGTCACGGCGAGATGAGATTTTCCACAGAAGTATGGAGAGGAACACAGAAGCATGCTGGGGTAGGGAAAAGACACAGAGGCTCTGGCCGGCTCCATAACTCACAGGCACATTCCCAGAGTGGGCAGCAGCGATCCCCGCCCACCCGCACAGCGAGGCCCAGGACCCCGCAGCGAGGGCGTACAGCACCCTGAGGACAGTGCTGGGTCTGGTTCACACGTATTAGCTGGCCTTCGAGGCATATGTGACGGACGCAGTCTTGTTCCGCGATGGGCTGCGGCACAAAGTGGAGTGTCAACATGAGTGACCCTCGGAGCTTATGGTGTTACCTACCTTGACCCTTCTGGAACAAGGCAGGGTCTAGCAGGGCAGGTGACATTGAAGTAGAACCAGGGAGCTGATGCCCTGTGATGGTTAGTTTCAATAGTCAACTTGAGTCAACCAAGAATCCCTGGGAGGAGAGCCTCAGTGAGGGATTGTCTGGATCAGCTTGGACCGTGGGCATACCTGTGGTGGGTTGTTTTAATTGATGCGGGAAGACCCAGCTTGAACGTGGGCAACACCATTCCTTGGTTTTGAGCCTCAGACTGTGTGAGCGCAGGGAAAGCTAGCCGAGCAGTAAGCACACATGTGTTCATTCATTCTCACGGCCCAAAGCTCACTCCCATCCCACTCCGCAGAAACACACCAAGCATTCAATCAGCCCTGGACCGAAAAAAGCAAGGTGGAACCCTGCTGTGGTTTCGGGGGACCTGGTGATTTTTAAAGTACCAGGAGCTTCAGATAGGGGTGAGCAAGGTCAAGGACACTACCGCCATCTTGTAGCATAGAGTAAAAAAGAAAATGGACAGGAACCTCAACAGACACAGCTTACGGTAATGGACATGCTAGAGGCAGAGAGAAGGCCAGGTCTTGGGGACAATCCACAAAACTGAAGGACCTAACAAGTCACTCACCACACAGGTGGCAGAAGTGTTCACTTCAGCCTCCATTGACCCCTCTGCTATGCTCTGGGCTGGAGCTGAGCGCCCTGTCTGCTCCGTGGTGGCCTGGCGCACTAGATCTTCCTGGGGCTGGAGTCCTGCTGGAGTCCCATGGGCCTCTGCCAGATGAGGCAGCAGAACCAGCGGGCCCTCCCGGGAGGCCGTCCTGGCTGACACCCGGCTTAGGGAGTAGGTTGTGGGCACCAGTGGCACTGTGCCAGCCCGGGGACCTTCAGCCTCAGTCACCAAGGGGTTAACAGTATGGCTCACTATGGGTGTGAGTTCTGTGTACCCACCCTGGACAGACTCAGAGATGAGGGTGGGTGGAGACACCTTCTTAGATAGAATGGCTGCTCTCTGGGTGGTGCTCTTCCGTGGGACCACAGACACTGTGGGGGGCTCCCCAGCAGTCACAGCGGAGGCTCCAAAGCTTGGCAATGTGGCTCCCAGCATCAGGTCTGGAGCCATATCTGTTCCTTGGGGAGCCTTAGGGCTAGGTGAGTGTGCCTGTTCCTCCACAGCAGACATGAGTGGCACTGTCAGACTGGGTGACTGAGTAAGTGGGCCCACATTCATGGCCGTAGCCAAAGTTGTGGCCTGGTGCTGAGGTGGAGGTGTGGGGATATAGCCTTTGGAGCTAGGTGTGGCCACTGGAGCAGATGTGCCCACCTTAGCCAAGGGCAGGCTGGTGTCCAGAGGTAGGCCAGAGAGGAGGTGGGGTGGCCGAGTTGGCTCTAGAGAAGCTAAAGCTGTAGCCCCCGGTCGGTGAGCACCTGTGGATGGGCTGTCAGCAGCCAGGATCCCCGGGGACAGAGCTGGAGGCCCGGGGATTGTGGTGCTATGTTGGGCTGGGTGAGGCAGGTCAATGGGCGCTGAGCTCGGGGGTGGGGATACTGGTAACTCTGTAAGCTCGTTGTACCCAGCTTCTCCCTTCTCTGTGGCTGAAACCACCTCCAAGCCCTTGGTGGCAAGGGGACTGGCAGGAGCCCTGTGTACTGTGCTCACCGCAGCCAGGGGCTGGCTGGAACTTGAAGTGCTCTGGGCCAGGACAGAAAGGGATGTCACTGTCTTATTTGTCACCTTCGTTACTGCAGTTGACAGGTGGGATGCCGGGGAGGTGGGGGGCCAGGAGGGCCAGGACGTAGCTCCAGGGGAAGTCATAGGTCTGGAAGAGAGGCCCCATAGCCAAGAGGGCTGCAGGGGTGTGGTTTTAACAGGAAAGGAGTCATGACTCGGGACAGTTACAGCTTTGGTCATGAGTGGAAAGCGAGGTACAGGGGGTGACCGGGAAGCGACGGTGGTGTTGGGACTCCCTGCAAAGGTTATGGTTACTTTGGTTGTCTCTGTTGCAATTCCAGATGTGGGCATCTGCAGGGAACCGGGGAGGGAGGACGAGGACCCTGGGGGGTGAGAAGTGGCTAGAAGGCTGGCAGCCCCTTCCTCTCTGGCTGTGGCCTCTGTGCGGCCAGCAGTAAAGTTAGCCGTTGTAAGGCCCAGTGGTATTTGCAGTGTGGGTTGGGTGGATCCTGGAGATGGCATTGGCCACTCCGTGGCAGCCATTGGTGGGTTTGGGGCTGAGGTGGGAGGGGCTACTGGAATAGGGGCAGGGCTGTGGGCGGAGGCTCCGGGGAGTCCCTGTGGAAGCGGCTGCTCATCCCTGGGGGTGGGTGGCACTTGACCAGGTGCCAGAGTCTCATTGCCAAGGGTCTCCATGGGACCCCGCAGGGCTGACTCCACACCTAGCACAGACAAGAGAAGAGGTTCAGAAAAAGAGCGACTGTCCCTAGCTGTCCTCACGGGGTAGTGCTGAGGTAAGGGGCTGGAGGACTGGTACCCTAACTGATGGGTCAAACACAGCTTCTGATGGCAGACAGCCAGGGCCTCTGTCCACAGAAACCAACAATATGGACTCTGTCCAAAACCAGACCCCAAACAAGAAATCCACAGCCCACATTTTCTTTCTCTGAAACGAGGACCAGAAAAAAAAAACCCAGAACAATGAAGATCTTTCCTTCCAGGGCCCTGCTAGAAGTCAGCTGCTCCAGAATGTAGGACCCTGAGCAGAGTTTCTCAGTGACACCCTGGAGGCGTGAAGGAGTCTGAAGGAGAAAGGAGAACCCTGGGCCACTTACAGTCTTCCAGGTAGACACATCTCTGTGTGACTTCATCCAGGACCTTAGGAGTGGGACACACAGGGACACAGCCTTCTACCCTAAGGACAGAGCAGGGGGCTGGCTGGTGACCAGAACATGGATAGAACACAGGGCCCATCATCTATATGGCATGTGTGTATATGCATGCTTATCATACACACCCTCATGGCAAGCTCTACAGACACCTGTCACACAGGTGTACAATAGCACCCGTGCCCATGTATGTGAGCCTCATGCTCTTGTTTCCTGGCCAACAGGGAGGGAGACACATGTGAACAGTGTGTGCCTCTGTGCACTCCTGTCCACATGATCAGGCTCTCTGCAAGGCCGGTTCCTGCATTGTCCCACAGGTTCTTTCTAAGGCTGTCAAAAAGCTAAAACATAGACCCAGTGCATACATACATATACACCTATGTAGATGCCCACAGACACCAGTTTACACACCCCTGTGATATTCTCAACCATGCTCAACTGCATATAGTCAGCTCACACAGGTGTGTGAATATAGCCACGTTCAGCCCATACCTAGTTAATACATACAGACACACAGTTAAGCTATATGCACACCATGCACCAGTATACCATATGAATATATCACATTTATATGGGGCACACACATACTTTTGTGACTGGAATCTGAGTGTCCTCCATAGAGTCACTGCTGTGCCTTCCACACAACAATGGACTGGGTCCTTTTTTAAACTGTGCCCTCAAATAAACCCTTCCCTGCCCCTTTAAGCGTCTCTTGTCAGCCATCCTGTCATGTGAGAAAAATGGCTAAGACATACACAAAGGCACAATTCCCTGACACAGACACACTCCCATACTCACCTTAGAACACACTCTGGCACCCACCCACACAAGTGTCTGTCTACACACGTGCTCGCAGGTGTGCTCAAACTGTCTCAAAGGCCATGACACCATGGCCACGACTGCCTGGTCTCACCTGGGCACATCCTGGCAGCTGGTTGCCCGTGGGTCCCGGCAGGTTTGGAAACAGGGGCTAGCACAGGCATCGTAGCGCCACTCACAGGTGGGGTAGGCAGTCCCCAAAGGCTTGGCATCTAGAAAGACAATCCCTTCCAAGTCTCTGGACTGAGAGAGGCTGAACACCAGTGCCCAGAATTATCCCAGCTCAACCCTGTGGTGAGAGGGCTTGTAAGTACACCCAGAAAAAAAAAAGAGTAAGAACCAAGTCCAAGCAGGCTGCATCCATGACAACTGGGGACAGGGTCTGGAAAGCCTGAGGAGATCCTATTAGCTTCTCAACCCTGAGTCCCCACGGGTGTACCTTAAACTCCTGGGAATGGGAACAATATGTGCCCTCGGCAGGAAATGGAAGCCAGAAGCCTCTAGCAGGCTCATGGTTCCTCTCACTTTCACACAGACTGTCTATTTTTACACTACAAAAGTGACCTAGGTCTCAGCCCACCCTGCCACCACTCCCTGACCCGCCAACATGGAGATCAGATGACCTCCTGTTCCAGGAGCAAACCCCAGGGAGCCTCCCCTTTGTCAAAAGGCTGAGATTTCTGTCTTCTGGGGAAGGGGAGAGGAGAGAGGGCAGGGGGTGCAGCTGAGTAAGGCAGAAGCCCCAGACCCAAGAGAGATGCCCAGGCAGACCCTTACCCAGAAGGCGGAAGAGCGCACCACCGCGAAACGCCTCCGTGTGTTCGTATGTCCGCAGAGCCAGCTCATGGCCTGATGAGTGGAGGAAGGAGCCAGACTTTGCCAGGGACTCCAGAGCCACCAGGCCAGCCTGCCATGTCCCCCGGTGCAGCAAGAAGGAGGCCTGCTGTTGGAAGGCTTCATCGCACTGCCACTTAGCCAGCCCTATAGAACCGTTGGCTGTGGTGTGCAGGAAGAAGTTGGGTCTGTCAGCCGCCTCCAGGGACACCACGTCAGGGTCTGCAGAGCCACGGGAGTTAGTTAGGTCAGGATGCAGAGAGAACAGATTTGGGGGTACAGCATGCCAGCATGTGTGCTCTCATACTCAGTGGCTGGGGGGTGACAGGTTCCTGGGTACTAGCTGGACCCTGCTCCCCTGTCGCTTCTCCCTCCCACTCACGGGCCACCCTCTGGCTGTTGTCTCTGTGGATGGAAGTGGGAGGTTACAGAAGGCCTCAGCTGCTGCTCTCCTCTGCCCCATCTCTCCTTCTTTTCCACCAGAAAACCTTACCTGTCCTGGTGCCTGCTATGCTTGGCACCAAACAGATAGGAATGGTCATTCTACAGGGGACAGTCCACTGGGCATGGGGAACAAGTGGATTCGAAAGCTCAGCATTCTCATGCTGTGTAACCGGCTCCATTTCTTCCTGTCACAGGAATCCCCTATCCCAGGAGGCCCTGAGCAGCCCCACCGGGCAGAACCCCACTTCTGACTCCAGGAGGCCCTAAGCTGCCCACCAGGCAGACCCCACATCTGACTCTAAAGTTGTCTCTTTCTTGCTGATGTGTGCCATAGGACTGGAACTCCTGCTGGACGGTGACTGCAGCCCTTAATGTCTCTGGTTCCTGTGCTTGCCCCGTGCTTAAGACTCAGTGAGAAGAAGAAAGGAGGAGAGAAGGAGGGAAGGAAGCAAGAAGGGGAGAGAAGCCAGAAGAGAAAGAAGAGTAGATGCTGTCCCCGGGATTTTCATTAGAACAATAGTCTGGCTGTGGTTGGAGATGGGGAAGACCTGTCTGGGTCCTGTCCTAGGCAGTCTGGGGTCACAGAAGTCAAAAAACTAGTCAGAACTAGAAACAACAAGTGGGACTGGAGCCCTGTGGGTGGCTGCAGGCTTTAGCATTCCCCACACCTCCATCCACACCGCCTTTTCTGAGCCGGCTGGACTGGAGCCAAAGGGTGGGACTTACCATGGGCCTTGGCCTTGTACAGAGCAGCTGTCAGCAGGAAGCTTGAAATGTCCCCTGGCGCCAGATCCTCCGTCCTCACAAGGGCTATGTCACTGTCTACTGCCTTCGTGGCCACAAGAGTACCGCCAGCCGCCACACTGGACAGCTGGTAGGGACCCTTACCTAGCGCTGGAGAGAAAAGTCTCTGTCAAAGGTCACCGCCCAGCCCACATGTCCCACCGATCGGAAGTTCAGAAGAGACAAGGTGCAGGAGAGGGCCTCTTGATGGCTTCTCAGCTCAGGCTACAGAAGCCTTAGTAGATATGAAGGGACAGGAACCCCAGGCTAACAGACCCTCCCTCTGTGCTTAAGCCATTGCACAGGGAGCCCATGACAGTCACCCCTGAAAGCCTGGGCCATTACCATAGCAGACATTGTTCTGTCAGGGCTGCCTTTGGGACAATACAATACACTGGTCTCTGCCCACCCCGTCCTGAGGGATGACAGCCAGGAGCCCAGAGCCCAGAGTTTGTATCTGTGTATTTCATGCACATGTCTTGTTTGTGTTTGGGGGAGGTGGAGCTGTGGGTAGAGGGTGGAAGGCATGTAGGTGTCCTAGACATTTGTGACAACTCGATAAATGGTCTTCCCGCCTCTGCTGTGTCTCATAGGTGTCTGGGTCACCTTCCTAGCCACTGTCCCCAGTGGCTTTCCTCATCCCCAAGACAGAGTCTTAAGAGCACAGCTTTAATTCAGGACTCTTCCATACTGGACCCCTGCTTTGCTCTCTACCCCACAAGGGGTCCTGTCACACCGGAATTCCTTCCTGTTTCACTGAAGGAGTCACATGCCTGTCCTAGCTCATCTCTGCCACACGGTCTCACTCCTCCCTTAGAGAAATCCTCCTCCTTCTGTGCCTGAAAGACACCTACCCAGTCCCTGGAGACCAGCTCATCTGTCACCTCCTTAGAGCTGTCCTCCCTGCACACCCTACCAGCCCTAGACGCAAATACACACCTGTCACAGCTCTGTGGTGTGACTCTGCACTGGGCTTCCCCACCTGTACCCTTCATTAGAAAACAAACAGTGTGCCGTGCTGGCAAATGATCAGCAACCAGCTCACACACAGACACAGACACAGACACACACACACACACACACACACACACACACACACATGCACACACACACACACACACACACACATACACACACACACACACACACACACACACACACACACACACACAAAGCAGTGTGTCACACTGGCTGGTTTCAAGGGGGTGGACACTCAAAGCAGTGGCCAGTTTCCACAGATGCAGGGTTCAGAGCTGGCACATGATGCTGGGGGTGCACCTGTGTGCTGCAAGGGTCCTCTTTCCCAGAACCTCATAAGGCCTGGGCCACAGAAGATGCTGGGAGAAAAACCGAGGCAAGGACTGGGCGAGTGGGAGGAAGGGTGGGTGGAGGATGCTAGAAGCAGCTTGTCCTTTGCCAGTTACTGACACCCCAAATGCCGCAGAGGAGAGAACTGCTCAGAACTGTGCTGCTGAAAATGTCTCGCCTGATGTCACAGGGACACTTCTGTCCCGGGGAACGCAGCTCTCCTCCCAGGATCATCCCTTTGGGCACTGAAGATCCAGGGCCATCAGCAGCCCCTTGGAACTACCATTGGTCCAGACCTCATGTATGGATTCCTAGTCTTCTCTCTGTGTCCTTTCCAACAGGGACACGTGGCTAAGTGAGGTACCTAGTAACCTATTAAAGCTGCCAGATTCTCCCAGCATCCTTTGGTCCCTACCTGTTACAGGGTTCTCCTGGCTGGCATACCCCACAGCTGCTCTGCCCTGTTACTGTTATCGTGTTTGTTTGTTTGTTATCCTTTTACCTTTTGGCCTCTGCTTCCTGACCTCCTGGCTCCCCTTCCCTATTCTTCTTGCTTGGCCTGGCTCAAGGTCAGGTTCACAATGAAATCTGATATTTCCTGTCTACACTAAACTTTTTCTTCCACAATACCTAGCAGCAGTCATGTTCTTCTCATTCCTTTTTTCCCCCTTTTTTGCCTGGAAAGATGCTTCTTAAACCCAAATTTGCACTAACATGTGCATGAAACCTGTGCCCACACTGTCACAGGCCAGCTCCTGCAGGCTGTTGCTGGAAGGAGACCTAGGGTCTTGGAAGGGTTTGGGGCACTGAGTGCCTCCAGGACACCACCTTGACCCAGTGGACGAAGCTTGATGCTAAGAAATTCTGGCAGCCATCCTGCCACAGTCCGTTCAACCTCTGATCGAATTGATTAAGTGGCTCTAATACTGGACACTAATCTCCCTTGGCCCCTTGCAATAACTTGTATTTTTATATTCATTACTAATCTATATATTATTGTTTG